>CM065052.1:13137217-13342217 GCA_032883995.1 Coronaproctus castanopsis | reverse complement strand
TTTGCTTCAGTTATCACGTCATCTCATAACGACATTGAATTTTCGCCGTGAATAGATCACGACAGGGCAAAGTTACGCGCTACTCGCGTTTACGAAGTACGTCCACGATATCTGTAAAACATGAAAACCTGGACTGGTGGTGAAATTTCAAAAATTCATGGACGTATGCTCGAAAAAGTCTTCGAAAATGTTGTAAAAAACTGAATGAACGTATTGCTGTAAACCGCGGTCATCTGAACGATCTTGTGTTCCAAGCTAATCCCTCGTTTTCTTGTTTTTAATTTTTAAATTCCATTCAAAAATTGTGGTCCAGTAGTTTTTGAGCGATTAAAAAATAACAAAACCGCCTGTCTTCTGTGGGTCACCCTGCATTTTACTTAAGAAATGATAATAAAAGAATATATATATATCGTGCGCAAGGTAGTGACGGTGTACAAGGGGATGACATCAACATAGCTCCGATTACCAAGAAGAAGTGTTCGCTCAGTTAATAGTCGTACGATCTATTAAAAAGCTCGTTTTTTGATTTTTAAATAAAATTTTGTTCGAAAATTGTGTTCGACAAATTATTGACTTATTCAAAAAACAACGAAACCGTCCGGGTCACCCTGTATTATACTTAAGAAATGAGAAAAAAATACACATATAGGGATATTCCGTGCGCAAGGTATGGACTGTGTAAAGGAGGTGACATCAATATAGTCCCGATCACTAAGAAGTGTTCGCTTAGTTAATAGTCTCACACGATCTATTAAGAAGCTTATAAATCGTTCGAAGGTCTAAACCTTTTATTCGATTATATTTTATAAAGTTCGAGTTTACTAAGTGCGCTAGATTAAATACCGGCTAAACACGTGGGACGATTAATTTATGCATATTAAAAGGAAACACTTTAACTTACGACAGGGAACAGCTGCTTAACACTAGCTTATTCGAGTAACCATTGTCGTAACACTAACGAAACTCGCCCACTATCGTTTTTAGTAGGCCAATGTGGAAAAACCCGATGCGCCACGAATTCCGAAACGTAGAAAGAGATGCGACGATTGTATCTTATTTTAGGTCTCGTCGATTAAATATGCAAAGGGATTGGACGACGGATTATATAAGCATATGTTTAGATAACAGTATACGAATAGAGGATATTTATACAGTCTTTGTTGTCCACCGTGACACGTATATAATTATTATATATATATATATATATATATATATATATATATATATATATTTATATTTATATATACATATAAATGTACATGTACAGTACACCACGAATTATTTCGACGGAGAGCTATCGTTTAATGCGGTATTCAAAATTAGCTTCGAAAATTTACCTCTTCTAACGAGTTACATCGTTTAGCTAGCCCGCAGACGGAAGTCAAATCGAACGAAGAAAAATTGTTACCGCGATTGTACTACGAATTTCCACCGTAGACTCGAATTGATATATTAAATTTCGAAAAGTCCTACGAAGTGATTTAGTTATTACACTTCACCGAACGTGCTCGACAGTTTGAAATTCCGTCCTAACGTGCGATATTTCGTTTATTCCATCGATAACCGTCGTTGTCCGATAGCGGTTGAAACCGATGAAATATTAGCAGCAGCAGTCAGTTGTTGAAAATGAAGAAATTTCTAGGAAGTTTGATCCCGTTTGGTTGTTGCAACGTCGAGATATAACTGAAATAAATCGCGCGATTAGGAATTCATTAATATGTTTGCAATGTAGATGTCATTTAGTCGACATTTTTGATTTCGTACATTCCGCTTATTCATTAACGAACCATGTGGAAATTTAATAAAAATGTTAACCCTGATCGATTAGGTCTGCCGAGACAATATGTGTAATTCGGAATAGTTTAAATTCGCGTTTTGAAAATCCGAAAGTCCGTTCAATTTTGAAAATAGTAGAAGGATTTCGACTACCTGAAAACTAAACTACACATCTTAGATAGAAGACAATGTGAGGGCGGTATTCTATTTTCACCCGGGTTTGTCATATTTACCGATCGATTTGAGAGATATGGGCTTTTCGCAGGAAAAAACCCTCGTTCTTACTGGTTGTCGGTGGTTCAGACCGTATGAAGGGCGTTCGAATTTTGAAACATTCGAATCGTCTAATTATACACGCTGTTCCCGAAGTTTCAAATTACCGCAGCATTCACTCGATATTCCGCTATAGACCAAAAAATTCAGAGTTACATGCACAGTCTAAGAATTGTCCAAAGGAAAAAAGTATCCTTTCTTAAAACATAGGCGTTTCATTTTTAAAATAAGCGACCTTTACTCCGATATTATTACTTACTTTTGGAATCATATTCGGCTAATTTCCAATTCTACGTAGCATACGAAAACTTCAAGTTTTTAGAGTTTTATCGTATACAACTGGGAATCTACAGATGGCAGGTTTTCCAGAATTATCTCGTACTTTTTGTAAATGCGGGATTTATCGATATACCGCAACTATCCTCCTATCTATTAAATCTAACTAATGCTATTAGTAGAACGGCTACGACATGCGCTGACCGAGTCAAAAATACGGGTTCGAGTCGAATAAGGTTAAATAAGTCGTGGAACAATTTTTTTTAACTGCAATTCGGCCGAAACAATCTATACGAGCTGCGACGGAGATGAGAGATGGTGATATTATGTCAACAAAGTTAAATGGAGACTACATCAAATACAGCGGTATTTCATCTAGGCCAGGAAATAATAGTAGACGGATGTGAAATTATGCGGAGAGGATACGAAGAAGTGTCCTACCCGTATTAACATACGTAGCAGATCAGGAAAACTAAAAGAGCTCACCCAAAGGATAATACTAAACGTCAGGTTAAAAGACAGAAAAACCATTACTCGGATCAGAGAGCGGACAATATTGACCGACGCAATAGAGTGAATAGCAAAATTGAAATGGAACGCGTCGCGCGTAGAGACGACGGCAGATGGACAAAATATATTAAGCAATGGTGCCCATTGAATTCAAAAAGGAAAAGAGGCAGACCAACAACATGGTGACGAGATGACATCATGAAAAATGCAGGAATCAATTGGAGCCGAGTTGCACAAAACAAAAATCATTGGAAATATCTGGGACATATCTACACCCAGTAGTGGGTTGATATAGGCACAACGTGATAACGTGATATATATATATATATCGAAATCAGGTGCGCTCGGTTCTAATACGGTTGCTAATTTAAAATGTAATTCGAGATTTTAATATTTATTTGAGAATAGGCCTGACTATGTACCTATGTGTATAAGCCTTTGTCTCGCTCGCTCACTTGTTTTACGGGTTAACTTCCCGTATACAACGCGCCAATAGAAGCTTCACATCGAAAATTTAATGTGAAATATTTCGACTTTTTTCCGTATATTTCCAATTGAAAGTTTTACGAGATATATACCAAACTAGTACAGATCCTTCTTTATAGACTGATTGTTTACATCGCTGTAATGGATATTAATAAAGATCAATTTGAAAAAGCGTATGGAATAATATGAAATTTATGATTGACGTAAAATGGCGCCCGCCTTCAAGCGACGAGTGTTATCGTAACTAGGCAAAATAACGATACATAATATATATGTATATATACGTGTGTGTGTTTGTATGTATATGCATGCTTCTTTTGTCGCTGACTGACGGATATTCTTTATTTACGTCATTTTGTGATTTCGATTTTGATAAATATAAATATTTACTGTTTTTATCTTTTCCAACCAATTCCCTTCAGACTTATTCGAATGGTTTCAAAGCGATGTTATTAGAAAAATAAATTAAAGAAGGAATATAAGATATTCATGCTTTCAAACATCGTAGAAATTCTTAAATTAATTCACATTTCGTTAAATAAGACATAAAGATTTACTATTATCATTATCGTTGTCATTATCATTATTATATATGTATATGAATCAGTGTGATGTTTTTGGGACGTGAGTTAATGAGAGATTGTATATTAGCCAATTAAATAGGCGATTAATTTTATGAAATTACTTCGAACGAAACAGAAACTAGAATTAAATTTGAATTTGAATTATTAATATTTTCGTTTTTAAGAATAAAATTTAATTTTTTTCATTTGATTCGCAATACCATATTTGCATCGATGCGAGTTACTCACTTATACAGACAAATATAATAACACGAAAGTTCAAATACATTCCAGACGTAATTTCATTAACGTAAGTCTACACATAAATAAATATATATATATATATATATATATATATATATATATATATATATATATTTATCATAACAGCCTATGCTAATTAAAATGCCAACACTGGGAAGTAAATAATTGAATAAAAGTATATAACTGTATTAAACAACAAAATTGGTTGAAAATAATGATATTAAATTATTGAAATAATATACAAAAAACAACATTTATACAACAGCTTATATAGTACATAAACACAGTCATTCACGATGCACATTGGAATTTATGTACAAAGGGGACAAAACAAACAATTGTTCAACACACACTCGCTAAAAATTGGAAATAGCTTACGTGATCCTACATACGAACAGAAATACACGTGTACAGTAGTATACGGTAACGAAAATTTCAAAAGTATTTGTGTATACGTATGGAAAAATATTACAATAATTTATACTTATGAAATCAAAAACTAGAACTGGCTGTCCACGAACGGTGTCAACACATTTTCTTACTGTAATAAGAAGTATACAGAGCCGGTGTATATATATATATATATGTGTGTGTATACATTAGAACTGGCTGTCCACGAACGGTGTCAACACATTTTCTTACTGTAATAAGAAGTATACAGAGCCGGTGTATATATATATATATGTGTGTGTGTATACATGTATATATATATATATATATATATATATATATATATATACACACACGTATACACATATTTGAATGCCTAATGGATTGCGCATGTAGTTTAGCTAAAATTATGGCTACATAAATGTCTTTGAATTATCTTTTAATATAACTTTATATGTTTATACGTAAATGTGCATGTGTATATTTTATATTATATATATATATATATATATATATATATATATATATATATATATGTATGTATATATATATGGGCGGTTTTTGTTTTTTGTATAGCACAGTTGGTAACACCGCTACAACACAAATCACGTGCCCCACGTTTAATGTACACACGAGAGATTTGTTTTTGCCCAGTTTCAGTTAATTATGAGAAAGGCGCGCGTTTTTTGTGGAACGTTATTTAGACGTGAATCGATCACGACAGTGAAAAGAGAATTTCGAAAGAATTCAAAGTTATGCGGTATAAACCTGTATCAACTCGCAATTAAATTTTAACGTGGGCTGAAAACTTTTGGGATACAGCTTCAACAACGGATAAAAACCCTCAAAAAAATCGTACGGGGCTTAAATGCGAGAGTACCTAATTAGAAGTAAATGTTTTTAATTTAGTGTACACAATTATAACAAGTGCATATAGTGTATATATATATGCATGTATATGTATATTTGCTCAGTGGCGGTGTAATATAATCATTTTTCCGTTTCTTCTTTTCATATGTGTAAATTATCCTTCTGGAGCTATGTGGCGTATAGGAAGTCAATTCAACAATTTCGGGTTCCTTATAAGTAACTTTGAAGGGAACAAAAGTGTCTCAACACTGACGACAAAGTTAAAGTTAATTAATATTCTATTGTTCCTTACAACTAATACAAGAACTGACGCGTTATGTGGATATCCCGTAGAATGTTGAGAATTTGGTAGAGTTAGAAAGAGAATATGTTATCCTCAATTACTTTATCGAAAGCTTTCACATGGTAGCTTAATGTACTTAACGAAATACACGGTTCGAATGAACGTTTCCAACTCGGTGGGAAAAAACCACGAGAATTATCTCTATTCTTCTTAACAAACTTTTTAGAATTGCCGTCTGAATTTCAGTCGCTTTGCGATCGAACAATCGATTAGCACGCCTGCTCGATTAAAAATACGATTACCTTACATTTCCACATTAACCCAGAAGGCGACATTTCTTAGTAGTTATAAGTAAATAGCGTGTACTTACGGTAGTTACGACTCGAAATTTATCTCACTTCGACCTTACAAATTATATAAATCCCTCAATAGTGCGAAGTAGACGAATAAAAAAGGGGTGTTTAGATTTTTGAAATTTAAATAGTAGTCATTCGTTCGGTAATTTCTTTCTGGAATTCTACTTAATACGTACGAGACTCGATTATTTAAGTAATTAACTTAACCTTTTTAGTGACGATGTCCGTTATAGTATACGTGAAAATTTAATACTAGCGAATTATTTTTTATTTTCCCGTTAACAAAAGCCTTAATTTTAATTTTGTTAAAAATATTTATTCGAATACCTTATAAGTTACCCACAGTTCACTTAACAAATGTGGTATAATATAATAAACACCCGCTGCATAAAATCCATCATTTAGACGTCAAAATTTTATAACGCGCGACTGACAGAGTTAGAATACTAGAATTCGGTAATGACCGATGAATATTAGCCCATTGCCCAATGTTCCCTTACATACAACCTATAAACCCCAGCCGTAACCAGTACTAAACACATCCCTCAAATACTTCATTCACCACAACCGGGTAACAGAAGTGTGTGGGACTTATACCACCGTAACTTCCTTCTCGCTATCAAACCCAATGTTGGCTTCTGGAAATGCCAATTTATCCCGTTTCAAATATATGTATATATATGTCACTCATCAGGCTCTGTCTGGGTCACATATTACTCTGGTGACCGTCTACTCCAACGTACCAAACCCACCTTTTTGTCCGTTTTGTTTACTCCCAAAAAACCCTCTTTTGTTTGCCATATTTTATTATACTGCCTTACGCTCCACCAATATGTACCCCATATTCATCCGCGTACCCTATATGATTTCCTCTCCAACAGTTCTTCAACTATGCCGTCAATTATACAATTACATTCCTCTTCTAACCTCATACACTACATTCAACTGTTAAATCATCAGTGTCGTAATATCCTCGGTAGTTACACACGGCACTATAAATATACGATTAAAATAAATAAAATAAATAAAATAAATATTACGATGTTCAGAATATCTCTGGCAGCTCAGCGCAACGCGATGATTTGCATGGAGTGTGTCGGTTGATCGGCCGGTAGATATTGATAGTTTGTAAATTTTTTCTTAATTATCGCTTCCACAGCTTCGTAGGCTAATATTTAAAGACACCGAATAGTCAGATAATAAAATTTGATGGAACCTGAAAAGTACCGCGAATTCATTATCGGTCCATTAGAATCGTTCGCAAGGTTCTGTTCCAAAATTATCGGATAATTATTTGATTTGGCGCGATTAAATTTGCGAATGAATATAATTCGTTCTTTACTGTTTTTTCTTAAAGAATCCGACACAATTTTAGAACCACTTAAGTAACGTTATCGTTCGCTAACAAAGGCAAACGTAATTATTGTGAACAACATTAAATCTCATCGCTTCGAACGACATTTTATCGGAACACACGTTTGCGAATTACTCGAACGGATTTGTTTGCTTCCTTGTAGATTAATCTGTTGTAATAATAATGTCTTCAAAGTTTTCGACTACAATTCGGCGTATAACCGCTAAACCCCGGTTGTTTCTTATCTTTCCAGAATTACCTATTTCGAATGTTCATACTTCTAGAAATTCTTTTTCCGACGTTACCATGATTATTATCGATTCATTATAATCGTATTATCCATCCGAGAAGAGCGTTCTGCACAATCGTATGCAGCTGAAGACGATGGTTTGCGCGTAAGTCAATAAACAACTATGCGTGCGTAAATAATTAAATAAAAAATTGAAAAATTCTTCTATAAGTTTATTTTAAAAAAATTGTAATTCAAGTCGCTATATCTCATACCGCACGCGCGCGAAATAGATTCCCTGCGATAATCCTTCGACGATATTATTATTATTATGATTTTTAAGATTTACCTCAAAAATTTTCGACTATATTTTAAACTCGGAAAAAAAAAGGAAAAAAAAAAAGATTGGCACGAAATGAAAATATTTTATCGTTTGGAAATAGTTCGACAGACGAGAAACTTTCCTTAATCAAAACTGAAAGTAGGAAAAGTTTTTGGAATAATATTTGACGCAACATTCGTTTTTTTTAGTTTCTCTTACTTTTTTTTTTATCTTTAATGTTTCCCACTTTTTTGTAATTCTCTAAATAAAAAAAAAAAAATATTTTATATATATATATATATACACATATATATATACACACGATTTATCTATTTATTATTACAATTTTGAACATGGAATGCAGTAATTTAAAAATAAATTAATAAACAATAAAAAAGTAGTCAAAATCACTAAATTTGTATTAAGAGACAGGAAACTTCGCGGTCATTAAACGATTTTCGAGCCTAAATAAATAATAATAAATTTAAAAAAAAATAATAATTTCAATGATAAAAAAATGACAAAGAATAAAAATAAAACGCACGAAAATACATAATTTACATGTATAATAAAACAGATGTGATTATACCTCGTGTCTTTTAACCTTTCAGTCACAATGTCCGCTAAATTGTTCATAAAATTTTCACGCAAATAAAATTTATTATTTTCTAGTAGTGAACGCGAAATATCTCAATTTTCAAAATATTTTCATATACACATTGTGAAAATTACCTCAACTTCGCCTAAGAAGCATTTGAGCACTTGCATTAAATTTATAATTTTGTGCCAAAATTTGATAATGCTCGACTGAAAGGATTAATACAAGGGATTTAGTAATTTCAAGTACTTTTTTATTGTCTATATCTAACTATATATTATATATGTATATATATATGTGTGTGTACATATACAGGTGAAACTGCTTATAAGAGACGCCCGGATAAGAGAGACAGCCCGCTTATAAGAGAGAAATAGGATAAAAAACAAACGTATGAAATGAATGTTATTTTTTTCGTTTTACTGATCAACATATCGGTAATAAGAGACAAAAATTAGTGAAATTTTCAGGCGATTATAAATAGTAAAACGGGAAATACACGCGTCACATTTTAAAACAGTTTCGAATTTTACAGGAACTATCAGTATTAGGTGACATGTTGAATTGTCAAACATCGGTTAAATCACGGCAATTCCTCGAAGTATGAGCATATTATTAGTTTTTTTATTAGATTTTTTTATTTGATTTTTTATATTCGATTTTTATTTAGAAATTGAATCTTCTTTAATTGACGCTGTACTGGGTTTTCTTTCCTCGTCTATTCGATACCTCATTATGATTTTAGCTTAGTTCCCTGAGAATTACTGTAGCGAATCGTGTACTATGAATTTTTTCCCTCACGAAAATTTTCTGTACACATTTCCTTTTTTTTTTTTTACTTTACCTATGCCTAATGTATTTTTCTCTTAATTTCCGTGTAAATCAACAATACACATTAACGATGTTATCGGTATGTTGATTACTTATTAAATTGTATGCATCCACCAATTTCAATAAGAGATTTTCAAAAATTCGCTTATAAGAGATAGCCCATTTAAGAGACAAATGACTTCCACCCGATGTGCCTATTATAGGCGGCTTCGACTATATATATATATATATATAAATATATATATATATATATATATATATATATATATACATATATATATTTATATATACATATATATATACAGGGTGTGTATATGTGTATTCGCATATCCGGTTGTTTATATACAACGTACGTACAACACTTTGTAGACAGAACGTATATTCGAAAAAATTCGTATCAGTGTTTAGTCGTTTCCTTATAATGGTAATTCGCGATATGACTTTGATATTTCCATTTACGTAAAGACGCGTCTCTCCTAATATCCGGTACCCTACTATCGACAGTTATTATATATTTTTCTTGGGGTAATATGAATTTCACTTTAAAGACTCCCCCAAATTCTTTTACCTGGAATATTCGCAGAATTATCTCAATGTGATCGTCATCATCATCCTTATTTTTATAGAAAGAAAGTACCTCGTCAATTTCGAGATAGGTATTGCAAATAAAAAATTTATATATATTATACATATTGTGATAATTCGTATTTGAACGTTAACGCGAATAAATAAATTTTAGAGGATTCTATCCGCTCTCAAAACTTAGCTTTGGTATCCTAACCTATGAGGTACATCTGAGGTGCGATTATCGCTAGTTGAGTTAAACGATAAAAATGACGATAAATCGCTATTTTCTGTTCAAACGGTTACAGAAGATTTTTCATCATATTCCACTTTCGAAAGTGGGAATAATTCCTAAAACACCGAAGGCCGTTATTTTCAATCGTAACCATTCGGGGTGTTTATGTACAACAGTTCTGTGATATTTCACGTATACAGGATGAGGTATAGATCTGAAAAACATCTAAAGCACGAAAGATTGGTCAAACTGTTAGACAAATCATTTCCGAAATAGAGCAATTTAAAAAGTTGGCAATGTCAAATTCATTTATTTATTTTATATGCGGTTCACATAGCTTACGCCAATTACAATGCGAATAGTGAGAAATAAATAATCCAATAAAAGTATTGAATTAAACAATCACAATTTTGAAAGAAAAAAAAATAATGATAACACATTATTAAAATAATATAAAAAAAAACAACAGATTTATACAACTGCATATACAGTACATAAACACAGTCACTCACAATACACATCGGGGAAAACCACCAAACAATTGTCCATGCATGCGACACACATACACACACTCGTTACAAAGAGCTTACGTAATCCTACACATAAACAGAAATGCGTATGTGCATAAGAAAATTTCAAACGTACTTGCGTATACGTGTGGAAAAATATTATAATAATTTAAAATTAGAAAATCAATAACAAAATTTCCAACGAACAATACGAACACATTTCTTACAGTAATAACAAGTACATAAAGACGAAGTTTGACTAAGCAATCATATAAGTGTAGCTGCTATGAAAATGTATATATCCAAATGCGGATGAGTTTTACGTAATACAAACGGAAAGTGGTCACCGACGGTGTGAATTAAAACGAAGATTAGTACAACGCGGCTGGAACAAGATTCATTCTAGTATTTAAGCCTATAAACGTGTACTACGTAACTAATTTGCGAAATCAAATATTCATCATTAACAATTGCACAAGTTATGTAAGAACTTGAACTCTGAAATTTTCTGTCTACGTGAAGCATATCATCACATAAGAGATCATGATCTATGTGGTCTGGATTAAAAATTGATTATACGAAAAAATAAATATTTCAAAAACTTAGTCTGAATCCTTTCTATATCTGTAGTATAATAAAATGTATTCCAAATTATCGAACAATACTCTAATTGAGAACGGACAAGAGTTTTGTATAGAGTATTTAATGTTCTTGGATCACTGAATAATTTGGAGCTTCTCAAGACGAACCCAAGAACAGAGTATGATTTATATGCACCCGAGAAATTTAAAGTCATACCAAGGTATACTCCAAGATCACGAACATGAACGACCCTATTCACAATATTATTATCAAGATTGTAAATGTTAGTTTATTCGCATTACGGTCAAAAAAAGATAATGCGACGCATTTAGTATAATTGATGGAAAACCCAACGCCTGCTCCACATAGCAAATTCGGGTAAATTATTCGTTTTTTTTTTTAAGTCCATCCGATTGAGGTAGACATTGAAATCGTAGATCTTTACGGTTTATTTCGCTAAAAGTCCGTCGGGGGACGTTAAAATTATCATCAAACAGTTGGTCTGTAGAAAATAACGTGTTTAGATGTAGGTTGTTTCGCACTTTAGTGCACCTTTCATTAAACGGGGAGCAGCGGAATGTTAAAAGGACATTGCTTGATCACTAAGGAATACCTAAAATTAGTGCAGGATATTATAGTCCGCTAATGGTAGAATTTGATTAAGCGGGATATATTACCTAGATAGGATAAACTGCTCGAACATGTTTCTGCGCGTGCCGAAAGAGTGAAAAGCAAACAATAAAAATAACGAGAAAGATATAATACAACAGAAAAAAATATAAATATTTCTCAAATACACTTCAGCATAATTTCACGAAGACTGGTCCAATAAAGTAGCGCTAAAAAAAATGTAAATTAGCACTACATGAGTATTATACGAGACGGATAAAATATCTCACAGAAGGAAATTATTTGAAGAGTTTAACAGAGAGCGCAGATTCTACCTGGCCGGAAAAGAAGTGGTAATATTATAGGCCAAATAAAAATTGAATATCGGAATAAATATAAAAGCCTAATAAATATTTTAACGTGGCTGGCCTATTTCTATCCGTCGGAGAATTATTAAGACTGTCGTCAAAAATCAAACGAAAATTCTGACAAAAATATATCGTCTTTAAAACAATACCCGCATTTACAGTCTGTAATAGATTTTTTTATAGGCGGAGAAGCACTAAAGTTAGTGTAAACCTTAACCGTGTTAAATCATTAAACTTTATTCGAGACAATATAGTTTAATTCCTTGGCACCGCAACCAATTACCAAATTACCAAAAAAAAAAAAAAATTGTCATTCGGAAATTGAGACTACGAGAGAGAAAATTTCTATTTTCTTTTTCAAATCAATCGTTATAAAGAAATTGACGATATCCACCGTATTACTTTAAATGTCACCCCTTAATATTAAATCGACAAAAGTATGTGACTTGCATCGAATAAGTGCCAATCATTCCTTTTTTTTTTCTTAGAAAAATTACACATAATACTAGCGTCGAATCATTCCTCTTAATATGTACGCTACTACGTACCTCTTTATTTCATAATACTGTTGGCATAATATACGCGTATTCTATTGTACGCTAATATACTAATCAGCGATTTTTAATAACGATTAATGATTAAAATTACCATAATAATGATAAATATATGATAATAATAATCATAGACAACGTGTTTCAATTTATAATAATAATAATGTATCAAATTATAATTAGCAGTTGGTAATAATTTCCACGTTGACATGAACGATATTTCTATTGGATCGAATAAATGGAGCCTAAACATTACGTTAAACTAAAATTCAACATCATCATTATAAGTCGACTCTTTTGTTCAGAAGTTTGCGTACACATCGTATTATCTTCCATCTTAAATCATCCGATCCCCTGCTTTTCATACGATTTCGCTCCAGACATGGAACGGAGTAGTAGTAAACCATGTACAATATTTTCCGTTCTCTTATCCCCTTCGTGATCACGGTTTCCATTTTATCTTCTTCGAACTTTTCCATCACGTTCCATTCGTAATCAAACGCGTCGATTCTTTTTAAGCTGTCTGCCCACGCTACTTTTCCATGTTTTACACGCGTATTTAACGTATCGGGCAAATTTTGAAATTTAATCTCACCGTTATCGGCTTTAGCGACAGAACATTTCGGTCACATTCGCGATTGAGTCTATTCTAATTAGAAACTTCATCGCTCCAAGAAGATAAAGGTTATCCGAAGTGTGCAAAATTCTTTGAATAAATTTGAATAAACTTTCGAAACGTTAACTTTGAGATAAATTTTTCGCCCGAAAAAATTTCTCTTCTGGGGACGATTAATTCGTTCGAAGAAATTTTATTCCTAGCAGCTGTTTAATCAAATTTTAAATATCTAAGCATCCGTATTAGCATTCTTTATAAACTGATATAAGTGCGTGTACATTACCGAGACGACAATGGATTCGTTACAACTATTGGTATAATAAAAGCGGAGATATAAAACAATTTTTTTTTAAATAATCTTCTTCCTTGATAGAATTCATCACCTTGCAATATCGTACGTTTTATTGACTGCTCTGAACCTCAATAATCGGGAGCCGAGATATTAACTAAACGTCATTAGTGAAATTATGTTCGGTGATGTTGTCCAAAGCGTAATATGCCAAACGTTTTTACGTAGTTCCTCTCCCTATACTCGTGACCGCATGAATTCCTATCGATTGTCTGCTTTATTGATAGGTAGGTTTTCCTTTTTTCGATATTGATATAACCATAATAGCTGTAATATAATGTTCCCAGTTTAGCCTCGGTTACTTATTCTGTTCACTTCTATATAGTTTGTGCATAAATTTTCTCGTTTTCACGAAACCCGTGATCCGTTTAAAAATTATTTCGACGTTTATACGTTTATTTACTTCTACATTACTAATACTTTTTTTTTATACGTGGTTTGTACGTTAGTTACTACTGAAAGAAAGTAAAGTAAACCATCCCACTTAAATACTGTTTTATGTTAATAATACGTTTATACTTCTTCTTCTCGTTTCGTTAACCGATCCGGATGTCGTGACCTTATTTGATGCAAGTTACCAGACGTCGCCATTTATATAGATTCTGAGACTCATGATTTGCTGTATGTCTACTTTACATAACCTTGTGATTTGATCAATGTAACGGCTCATCGGTCTACCTTGACTCCTTTTTCCATTAAGCCTTCCTTGCAGAATTGTTTTCTCCAGCCCATTTGCTCGTAATGACCAAAGAAGCCTAGCATGCGTCTTTCAATTGATGGTACTAATTGTTCAGTGGGTTCGATTTTCAGTTCTTTTAAAACAGAATCATTTGTTCTGTGGGCTGTCATCCTCAAGATTTTTCGGTATCCCCCTTCATTTCGAAAACTTCAAGCTTCTTCCTCATCGATTTATTAATCGTCCACGTTTCTGAGCCGTATGTCGCTATGGAAAAAATCAACGTTTTAAGGAGTAACAGTTTTGTTGTTTTAGAGATCTTACGGTTTTTCCATATACAGTTTAGTTTCCCGATCCCGACATTTGCAAGAGCTAACCATCTCCTTATTTCTTCTTTGGATCCACCATTTTTTGATATGCACGCACCCGAATAAATTAATTTATCTTTAATTTCAATATCTCGCAGCAAAGTCAGTGGTTGTTGGATTCTCTTTTCTTTATCGATGATAAGCATTGAACATTTATGTTTATTCAGTATTAAGCCTGTCTCTTTGCCGACCACATCTATTCTTGATAGTAATTAAAACATTTCTTGCTCTGTGCTGGCCAGTAATACAGTGTCGTCTGCAAATCTGATATTTGTAATTTTTTTCCCTCCGATAGATATTCCTCCTTGCCATCTTTCCATTGTTATTCTTACAATTTATTCCCCGTAGATGTTGAAGAAAATCAGTGAAATACAGCAACCTTGGCGTACTCCCTTTCTTGCTGAAAATTCTTTCGATTTTTCGTTCTCTAGTTTAATGAAACCTTTATTATTAAAGTACAATTTTTGTATCAAATAAATTAGATGCTTCGGTGTTCCCATTTCTAGTAATATTTGCCACATTTTCGTCCACTTGATGTTATCGAAAGCTTTCTGGTAATCTAAAAAACAAAGCAGCCCCGGAATGTTATATTCGTTGCATTTTTCTATTATTTGCCTTATATTTAATAACGCAAAAATAGGAGCCACCAAAAAACGATAATCACCTAAGATCTACTGTCGGAAAATATGGCTTAGAAGATAGAAACAAAAATGCTAATAGATTTTTGTTCAGAAAACAACCTCTTTGTAATGAATTCAAATTTCAACCATCACAAGCGACGACTTTACACATGGATTTCACCTAATGGGCAAACCAGGAACCAAATAGATTATGTACTGATGCGATCAAGGTAGAGATCTTCAATAAAATATGTGAAGATATACTCAGCATTAGATTGTGGCAGTGACCACAAGGCTTTAGTAAGTGAGGTATGTCTCAAGCTTCAACAAAACAAAAAACAGCCGGAGATAAAAAGAAATTTTAACAACCTAAGATCAAATAGTAACTTTAAAACACAATTAAAGACCGAACTGAACGAAGCTCCTCACATGTATGAAAATAAGAATATAACGGTCGATAAATTATGGAAAGAATTCAGATCAGTGATTCATGAAATTGTTAAGAAAATCCAAAGTACAAACAAAAAAGAAGCCATGTATCTCCGAGGCAACATTTAAACTAATTAATGAGGGGAATCAAATAAAAAAAGGGAAAACTAATAACATAATAGATTCAAATATTTCTGAGGATCTTAATAAACCAATAAATAAAGAAATACAAACAGATAGGAACAATTACATAACAGGAATTTGTGAAGAAATAGAACAACACTCACAGAAAAATGAACCTTTTGATCTATATAAGAAAATTAAATGGTTAAGTAATACTTTCAAAACCAGAACGTTGCAAATAAAAGATCAAAATGGAACGAAATTAACTGTAAAGTCAGAAGTAGCAGAAAGATGGCGCCAGTATTGTCAAAACCTTATGTTTGACAATGAAATATCAGTATTAATACAGGACTTTGAGCTCGAACCGCCAATTATGAGAGTAGACGGTATAACTGCAGAAATGCTGAAAGCAAAGGAAGACTCAGGAATATATGATTTGCCAAAAAATATGGGAAACTGGCAGCTGGTCAGAAGAGTGGACAAAATTAGTATATGTACCACTACACAAAAAAGGCCCTACAGAAAATTCTGGAAACTACCGCACAATATCATTGATTATTCATACCGGTAAAATACTACTATATGTATTACAAAACCGGCTTAAATACTATCTCCTACCACAAATTTCGGAAGAACAAGCTGGGTTTGTACCAGGTAGAGGCACACATGAACGTTTGTACTATATAACATTATTAATAATACGTCAGTGCTATTCCGAAGTTATTCGATTAATCGATGATTGATTTAATATATTCTTGTCAAAAATATCCGTAAAAAAATGATATAAAACGTAAAATGAATAAAAATTCTTAAAAGCTCACTACTATTTATCGGAACGGGAAATTTCGTTACAAATTTTTGAAGTGAAATTTCTATTGGCGCGGTTTACATGGGTAGTCAAGCGGCAAAACGAGGGAGCGAGCGAGCCGAATTAACAGACGGATACATATGTATAGATATATATAAACACACACACACACACACAAACCATATATAACCACATTTTTTTGCGTTAGGTGTGTCAACAAATAACGGACGGATATATATGTTATATATATATATATGTGTGTGTGTGTGTCTTTATATACACAACCGCGTTAAAATTAAAAAAACTCTGTCGAATTTAGTTAAAAATTTTTTAAGTTTCACGTTTTCCCTGCGCTTCGAGACAGATGTTTCTTTTTAGTTAAAAAAAGAAACAAGTTAATCATCGGCAGCATGCTCCTATAAAATTGATAATATATTAAGGAATTATGTACTATATTCAATAAAACCAACCATTGAACCTTGGTGGCATCCAGATGGCACAAGCGGAAAAAAGAGTATTGCACTGTAAACCGCCTACCGGTAGGTCATACAACCGTATCACACGATTATCCATATACCAAAAGCCCCACCAGCAAACTGCAATATATGAGGGCATCTAGTAGAACTTCATTTATAACTGCCAAATACTTGCACCATACAGGTTAACACACAACATACAGGGCCCAATACACAAAATCATCTCAAACAATATCGTCAATCAATAGTAGAATACTAGCTTTTCTCAGAGAAAGCTGAATCCTAACATACGCATAAATTAGCCACATGTCTCCTTATGCTGTAATAGCACACACGGGATATGGAGAATTACTATTATACAAAATTAAACGTTTTTATTGTTATTTAATAAAGTCCAAAATTTAGAGACTAAATATAACTATATAAATTCAACGAAAAAATAAAATAGATAACAAAATTAAAGCGAAATATTTGAAGACGTTAGATGTATCAAAATTTAACAAAAACCACGCAAAGATGATAACAATGAAACGACCATAAATTATATATATATATCCTCCCAGGGGGTACTACGTACCTTCTGTGATCCGGAGCTCTAACTCTAACCGGAACGGAGCGCATCCACGGGTGGTGGATAGTGGAATGATCAGTAGATATACTGGCCAGCTGCGAATAACTAATAAGCAGTCGCGAACCAAGAGCGGCTACTGGTGGAAAGTCTCTAGCAGACGATTCTAGTAGTGACAGGGCAAGGAGACACGTGGATGCAGATGAACAGCTTGAATTTGCATGGATCCTATGATTGCCTCTCCCTCGGCCGGTTAAGGTCGGCGTAAAAATCTTACATTGTTACGTCCTCAGTTACGACCCGCTACCTTGCGGTTAGGATATTGACCTAGAGGCTAAGGGAGTGAACCCTGACAGAAAAACGAGAAGCAGAATTTACAGCCTAATTATCCCTGCTTCCACAGTGATGTAACTACATATACGAATTAGAAGAAAATAGCTTTGAATGCGACATATAAATTACAACTAATAAAAATATGGAAATAATGACAATCATATAGAATAGAAACATTTACAGTAAAAGAAATATTAATCTGCCAGAAAGGGATAAAATGTATCTTTCAAGTTTCCTGGACAGCAATTAAGCCAACATTAACCCAATAAGACTGTGAGAAAAAAGAAGGGCCGTAGTAACCAAGGCGAAAATGGGCAATCCGAATTGACTCCTGCCTCGTTGCCGCCGAGTAGAAATACAAATAAATGAGGCAAACACCGGATATAATCATTAATACCATTCGGGTTTGACAAAAACGTCAACAAATTAGGGAATAATGGACAAACTAATAATTGCCTTATGCGTGCACCTATAATGTGCGGACTTTAGCTTCAGAAGAGAAACTTTTGAGGTTAGAAGAAGAATTGAATAAAATAAAATGGGATATAATCGGCTTAAGCGAAGTCCGCAGAAAAGGCGAAAGTGTCATAAAGCTAAAGTCACTGGCTATATTATTTTATAAAGGGGATTGCGAATACGATCAAAACGTAGTAGGATATTTAATAAATAAGCAATGGAATATTAATGTAGTTCAGTATGTTGGTGTTACAGGCAGAATTGCATACATAATACTTCTATTCGGTAAGAACAGCACTTTGAAGATAGTGCAAATATATGATTCGACAGAATCACATACAGAGGAGGAACTTGGAATGTTTCTATGGTGAATTAGAAAAAACGATAAATAGAGATAGATAAAAGAACACATTGATAACGGGCGATTTTATTGCCAAAATTGGGACCCCCCCCCGACAAGACATACAAGAAACATCGGTAAGCATCCACGAAGTGGGTAAAAGAAATAAAAGGGGGAGAAATGATGGCAAGCTTTCTCGAAAGAAATAAACTTTACTGCATGAATACATTCTTTAAAAAGAAGGAGAAAAGAAAATGGACCCGGAGGAGTCCAACTTTTGAATACAGAAATGAGATTGATTATATCATCTCTGATAACTGAAACATATTACAAGACGTTACAGTATTGAACAATGTTAATAACGGTAGTGATCACCGATTAGTTTAGTTAGTGGTATATTATAAATCCAGGATGTATCAGAGTTAAAAAGGGTAAAAAAAATAAATCAAAATTAGTTGACAATGATAAATTAATAAAAAAAAGCAAATATTAAGAACTAAATTTAAAAATACAGAAATTCGAAGAAAATAAAGCACTGAAAATAAATAAACAATCTGAACTAATTACTCCAATTATGGAAGAAGCTACGGTTAAAGTTGTACCATGTACAGAAAAGGTAAATAATAAAATAAGTGATGCGATAAAATATTTAATGGCACGAAGCAGGAAACTGGAAGTGGATAAAGATAAAAATCAAGCTCAGTGCCCAGAATTGAATAAATTAATTTGAAAGCAATTGAGAAGCGATATACGTCAAAACAATACAAAGAAAATTCGCGAAATAATTGAGCATAACAGAGGGCCTAAAGTATTCAAGAAATCATTGTCAATAGGAAGTAAGCTACTGACGAATTTGAAAAATCGTGACGGAGATATCCTTGCAGACAAAACTGAACTATCTAAAGATGTAGAAAGATTCTATGCAGATCTCTATGACACATAAGTTAAGCCTACAGTAAAAGATAAATTAACAATAAGTGATGATAAGGGAAACCTACCGGATATATCAACAAGTGAAATCAAATTCGCTTTGAAGAAAATGAAAAATAACAAAGCTAGCGGGCCGGATGGTATAATCCCAGAGATGATTAAAGAAGGAAATTAGGAGATTTTAGATTTTCTGCAAATGTTTAAAAGAGAACTGGAATGAAGCAGATGTTATCCTAATACACAAAAAGGGTGACACAGCTAGCCTAGAAAATTACTGTCCATTTATCTTATTATCACATATTTACAAGCTCTATATAAGTATTATTTCAAATCGAATGATGAAACAAATATATTACTACCAACCGTGCGAGCAGGCGGGCTTTATATCCGGGTTCAGCACGCATGATCACATTCACATTATGAGGATCTTAATCTCTGAGTGCAAGGAATACAACATAGAATCGCACATGACGTTCATAGATTATCATAAAGCGTATGATACTGTGGAAACATGGGCAGTGTTGAAAGCGCTTGAAGAAAATGGTATAGATGATTAAAATAAAAAATATTTACAATTCGCCAATGATACAAGTACAGCTGGTGGAAAAAACAAGCAAAATATCGTTAAAGAGGGGCGTCAGACAAGGAGACACAATATCTCCGAAGTTATTTATAGCAGCCTTAGAACGTATGTTCAAAAACTTGTCTTGGGAGTCTAAATGTATGAATATTGATGGGAAAAACTAAATAAACACATAAATTATATATATATGTATGTGTATATGTGTGTGTGTATGTATAAAGAAATATAAATAAAATTAACAATTTTCCATTTTATAAAAAAATGTTTACAATGAGGAATGCAAGTTGCACGAAGAATATTTTACGTTACTATTCGGTTATTCTGTCTCATGCGAGAGAAAGGTTGTACAGGAAAAATTTAAAATAAAACTAGAAGAAATCGAGTAAGTGATATGGATGAACAATTAAAAAAGTAACTGGTAAAACATGGATGATAAATGTATAGTCGACGAAAGGAGATAGAAACGTGAGAATCAAATTCGTCATTATCGAATACAGAATAAAACCAGAAATAATCAAATAGTTTAAATATTATAAGTTGGCCAATTCCTATAAATTTAAATACAGACATGAATATTAAATAAATGAAAACGTTAATAACCGTAAATTCAATTGTAGGCATAAAAAAAAATGTTTATACTATTATCGCATTATGTCAACATTTATAATAGGATAGAATAAGATTTATTTCGATGCAAAATTATATAAATCGTGAATAGTTTATTTTAAAGTACGACTCCGTAAAAATAAAAAAATTATGAAAAAAATTAGATTTAAATTAAAATAAAAGAAATTTAAAAAAGAATTCATTAACTCGTATATTAAATTTAATATTTAACACTCGTTAAAGTCGTATAGTATACATTAAAAACTAGTTGAACTCATATAATACTGCATCAAAAATCCGAACTTAATACGACAGTGCTCAAGTGCCATGCTAGAATCGAGCATATTCTACTTCGTGTCGAGTGAAGCAGCTTACAGTACGGAAATAATCCAAGAAATCAATCGCGTTACGTTCCAATTTCATGACGACTTCAAAATGTGTATTTAAACGTTTTACTAGTTGCTTCTAAAAACGCAATACGAAATCCGAATATATCCCTTATCATATAACATTAGACTAACTCTGAACAAGAACTAACTCGTTCCTAGTCGGTGATTTTCGAACATTTCTTTATCGTATCTAGGTACGAAAATGTTCAAAATCCTAATAAAAGGTCGTTGACCAGCCAGTTTTTATAATGTAACGATAAATCTACTGTTATATATTACAGGCCCGGGAATAACGGTTATAACCGTTTCCGTTATAAATATTCGGTTACCAATTTGTATAGTACGATTCAGTTAATATTCGCATACTTTTCATCGTTTTCGGCAGAAATTTAAAGGTGTACGAAATTTTTTATTATTCTATTTCGGTTGCTTGTAAATTTTCAGCAGTTCACAACAGTAACACCCACAAAGATATCCCCAGCTCGTTAGTTGTACAATAACGGTCCTAATAATCACTGTGACGGTGATAATGATGACGAGAGTGTTTTTCATTCTTTTTAAACTTTTCTCTATATCATTAACTACCAGCCGTATTACCTTTTACCTCTATTAACACACACACACGTACATACATATATATATATATATATATATATAGAATATATTACTATTTATTTATCTATTTTGTATTTATGTTTACTACATATACGTGTATACATTTATATCTTGTTACAAACCGCTCGGGAAATAAATTTTCCTCGATCATCCACTGTACAACCACGATTTACTCAACACCTCCTCCAGCGAAAAAAAAAAAGGAATGCAAACTCCCGCGCTATACAGCGAGTAAACGGCGCGTGAAATGTAAATTCGTCGAGCCGATTTGAATTCTCGTCTAATTCTGGAATTTTCCGCACACCATCGTCTCATAATCGTAATACCGTTGCTATCTACCGTATTTCGAAAATGGAAAATGCACCTACATTTTTAACACGTACTTACCAGCTTAGTAGACGTAATAGCAGTAGTGAAAAAGATAAATCTAGGATGATACATTGAGCCGGGGTCATCGGTGCGTTTCACAATAACTAATGCACGACTATACAACTGAAAATTGATTAGAATGAGGTCGGGGTCGATAAAGTTTATATATATATATATATATATATATATATATATATATATATATATATATGAATACGTGTGTGCGTGAAAGTCACATAAATTTTTGCATATATTTACAAACTTTTTTCTTATACGTTAATCTTGTTAGAGTATAAATCCGGATATAGTGTTTATTAAAATATGAAATGTAGCGATTTTTTTTTAAATAAACAAAAAAAAGGAATCGCTTCACGTTTTATAAAAATCACAAAAATATTTTCAGCTATATTATAATCGAGTAAACGCAAAATATGAAAAAATGAATCTATTCAATATGTAAGAAATATAAAACGTCAAAATACTAATTCAGATATACAATTTATAAAAATTAACGAAATGAAAAATGGTCTGATAGTTGAAATTATCGGCAGAAGAGGTGTAAGCGGAACTTCAATAGGGGGTGTATCTCGAACGATTGAATACAGTCAGAATTAAATAATGCGATCGTGGATAAAGTGAGAATGGCATTACTGATCGCCAAACTCCGATCGGAGATAGCGTAGATAAGAAAAAGGAACGAATGTAGCGCAATATCTGTTTTGTTTAAGTTGTTTTACGTTTATATTGAAGTGCGTTACTTTAATAGCATATCTTAACGACTACAACACCGCGGTGGCGGGGTGCTTTCACCTCTTCTAACAGGATAATAACATTTATGTCACGTCTATGGAAACAGGGAATTTTACCAATTACAATATGGAAGAACGCTTCGGCTCATAACGTTGATAGTGTATCAATTGGAAGAATTCTAACATTGAAGTTGAACTAGATAGTAATTAACACAAAGTCGCGTTCATCGGAAAGATAATTCTGGTAACAACGCGTAGCAGCTACTAAAGTTACTGACAATAGTAGGTAGGTTAGTAAAAATGCTAATAATAAATATAATGTTAATATTGTGTTAATGATAGGCGTAGAATCTCGTCTGTTTAATACGTTTATCGTTTTAAGTTTTGTTCAGATCACAATCCTATTCTGGAGAATTGTCGTTATTAATAATGAATTCAATCGCGCTAACTAGAAATATTACGAACTTTTTGATCGACATTAATTTAAATTGTATGTATCCTATCGGTAATATACCAAACATTAGCAACACCGTTAAAAATATGCAACGTGTATATACGCAGCTTCCAAGCTAATTCCCTATCAATTACTCTAGTAACGAATACAAATACCATATTCCACACAGCATCGAACAACTAATCCTGATTTAAAAGCATTGTCGAAGACGGTTCCAGAAAAACAGAAACGCCACAAACCTTGGATCTATAAATTGATTTAAAATTTCCCTGCGCAGTAAAATCTGTATAATTGAAATTAAAAAAGCAAAACTCGAACGCACGTGACAATTATCTCTGGAAATTAAACAAATCTGAGAATAACACGCACCGTAACATTCCACCGCTTGGATCGGAGACAGCTACTCCGATAGTGAGAAAATTGAAATTCTGGCTCAATATTATTACGAGAGATACATAGGTAAAAATTCGGTTTTTCTACTAAACAGCGATTGCGCGCACTGTAAAAAAAATATATGAATAATAGTGTGTTGGTGTCGTCTATTGCTTCAATCCAAGTTAGAAAACGCATTATAACATTAATACTCTATCAACGTGATAATATTCCAATAGTTCTGTTAAAATGAATGTCGCGTAAAGCTATATGATTCTTTTAACCAATACTCTAAATTCAATAATAAAAAAGAAATATTTTCCAACCTTATGGAAATCTTCCATTATTATAGCTGTTCCTAAACCTGGAAAATATATATCTCTTACGAATAATATAAGGCCAATAAGTTTACTAGGCAATATTAACAAAGTATCGGAAAAAATAATACTAAAAAGACTTGTAAGGATTTCGACAGACAACGTTATAAACGATAGTCAATTTGGGTTTAGAAAACATTTATCAACTGTTCACCCAGTACCTATCTTACACGTTGTTGTAACTGATAATTTTAATTCTAACAATTTCATGTCGTCTGACACACAACGATCTTATTTATAAAATGATTCAAATGAACTGTGATCCTGCATTAACACCGCATATATATATATATATATATTTTTTTTTTTTTTTTTTTTTAACAAAACAAAATAAAATTGAAGATAATCACTAAAAAAATTTTTTATTACACGAATACGAAGCTTTTCGACTATTAAGTCATTTTCAAGCTTTTGTTAAAAATTTTTACAAATAATTAATTTTTAACAAAAGCTTGAAAATGACTTAATAGTCGAAAAGCTTCGTAATTCGTGTAATAAAAAAATTTTTTAGTGATTATCTTCAATTTTATTTTGTTTTGTTAAATTCATAAATCACTACTCTCCAATACATCAACACATATATATATATATATATATATATATATATATATATATATATATATATATATATATATAAATGCAATTTAGATCACGGTAACTTGCGTGTTAAAATTAAAGCCGATATACTGTAGATTCAGTGTCATAAAAAATCGACTTCAAAAGACTGTTACTTATGTATGCATGTCCTGTTTGGAATCACATATCTAAAAAACTTCATATAAAAAAATTCAAATAGTCCGAAATAACTGTTCCAGAATAATAAATGAGCCTAGATATACAACAAAGTTCAAAAAATGCGGGAAATATTACATTTACCTCTATACAGGATACTGCGTATTACATTCTAAAATTCTTAGTGCAAATGCAACAGTAGTCAACTTCACTGTCAGAGCAATAGTAAACTGTAACCACAACAATTTACTACTTATCTCTCTCTCCGATCCATCACTCTCCCCCTCCATCCCTTCCCCCCTCACTCGCTCAATATATATATATATATATATCGAATTGTACGGCTTTGTTATCAGGTTTTTCCAGCGATATAATATAAATTTTTAACTTTTATTATCTTTTATTACTAATTTTATAATATACAGTTCTGGTATGAGAGGTAACACTAATGCATAATCTTCACTTATGTATATCTATTTAATTATTCGATATATATATATATATATATATATATATATTATATATAATATACGTTCTTATTTTAAAAATGATGATGAATTGTCGCTATATCCCATAGGACGTCGTGATCATAATAATCCAGTTGACTCGTGAATCCTTTTTTATCCACTGGCGCTCAATTGCCAACCTGCTGCATGCTATTAATGTTGTTATTTTTTGACACATTAAATCTGATATTTTATCTGACCATCTTCGATATGGCCTTCCTTTTTTTATCTTTTACCGGGTGGTCTGGCTTCCAATATTAGTTTTTCTAATTGCAGAACGTTTCGTCTTGTTTTCAAAATACTTCCTTTATTTTAAATTGTTTTTCAGTATGTAAATGCCCGTGCGTCTAGTCCGATAATATTTCCCGTGTTTCGGCATCGTATAAAAAAAAAATTATCAACAACTCTACTAAATTCGAACTTTTCTGCTTCTCTATCGATCGCGTTAGATTTTTACTAAACCTTCCAACGCGCGCTTATTGTAGTTCAGTTTTGTACAAAGCGTAATAATTTTCGCGTACGATACTACATAATTTCGCCTTGCATCCGTACGTATTCCAGACAAACGACTCTAAATAAGATTAGTTATCATAATTTAAGTTTATTATCAATCCGTCTTAGAAATATGGGTATATTATCACCATATCCGTAGTTTGTATATTACTACCATTAAGTTTATATATATATATATATATATATATATATATATATCTGTTCTATCATTATAGTATAACATTTCCTTCGTAAAATATAGCGTTTATCTAGTACGTTTTTTTCGACTTTCAATTGAACATATAGCTTTACCTTATAGTTTCTTAATTCACGGGAATTGGCCGGAGCTCTAATATTTTTATAAAAATCACCAGTAATCTCCCCTCCACTATATACAAACAAAAGCTGTACAAAAAGAAATCCAGCAAAATATCGCAACTTTTAAAAAACATTTTTTTTTTTCGGGTCTATACGGTGTCTTAATTATTCGAAGTTAGATAACTAATTTTTTCTCGGAATCGTTATTGTTACTCTCTTTTTTGTAGGCACGCATATGTCTTCAGTTATATACAATATATACACACATATGCATTTGTCGACATTATTATTTTCGATTTTGGCCAACTATGGGAAAACAATGATCATGAGATTTTCTTTTTCCTTCTCCAATATTCTTTCATCTTCAAGCTATTTTTCTTTCTTCCGTCCACATGTAACTACTGGTGTTCTTCTTCACGTTTTCAGCAAAACCTTTAAATGCGTTAATTTTTTCTCGGAATTTATTTCTATTGATTACGTCCTCACTTTTTATGTTCATTTCTGATATATCTTTTTCGGTTTCTATAAACCACATAAGTTTGTTCTTTGGATTGCTTTCAAAGTATTCAAATATGGCTTTAGTTTGTCTATTCCATTCTTTTTAGGTGACCGTTAAATCTTATTCTTCTTTTTCTCATTGTATATCTTTTCAATTGTTCCTCATATATTTCCTTGTTGCTTTTTCGTTGTCCATCTTTAATGTTCGGTCCCAGAATTTTTCTCATACGTTCCTTCTTCTCTATGAGCTCGATTTCGCTTCTTGCGTTCATATTCAGACATTCTGCTGCATATAGACATTGCGGTTTAATTACAGTATCATAATGACGTATCTTCGTATTTATAGATAATGACTTCTTTTTATATATTTCTCTGGTTACATTGAATGCTTGTTCCATCTTGTGTACTCTGGTTAGATTCGCTTCTTTATCTAAACCATTTGGTTGAATTATTTCACCTGGATATTTAAATTTTGGTGACTTTTTTAACCTTTCCGTATTTTGTTGATAAATAACATGGTGCCGAAGGTTCATTGGTTATATAAATTGTTTTTTCATATGAAATATGCAGGCATTTATATAATATATACATCGTATATATATATATATATATATATATATATATATATATTAATCGCATTAAAAGTTCTTACGAATTCCGACAGAATATATTTGATCGAATAAACTCTTTTATTTGAGAATGTACGATACGTCTTTTCATTTAAATAAATGTGTAAAAACCAACACATCCGCAGTCAGCCTACCTCGTGAGATATATTATAATTATGGTTATCATCTTTTTAAGACTAGTTTTTTTTTCCCGTCTACTTATATTACCGATAAATAATATTCGTCTATACGATTGTACGGACGACAGCTTCTACCGAAGAACGCTATCAATTTGATTGATTACGGACAAATCGATTTTTCACTAGTCTTCGATAGTATCTTATCTCCTACACTACACTATACTAGACTATACTACACTACCGTATAACTTGTCCACAAAACAACCAACCGCCCTACACTTATCGCACGAGTTCGCGTTAAAAAAGGACATCCGCAATTTTACGGTATTTTTTCTCCTTTAATTTCCCGCTCGCCGGTAGCTCGCTAGAGCGAACCATTTTATCGTAATTAAATTTTTCATGGCTTTATCGATAAATTTTCTTAATCTAATTTCGGAAAGTCGATTTTCTTCGTTAAAATTAATGTAGTAACAAAAATAACGGTTTTCATATCAATACTAATAGCGATAATAATTAATTATTATTTTTACTATCAATATCACTACAATCACGATCGCAACATCTCGCTAATAAAAAAATCGTCTTTTTTGTATTCCGGGTAAAGATAATTTATTACGTTCCATCTCACGAGGCGGTACTTTTAAAGGTTTCATTCTTTTAATTTCGAAATATTTAAACTATTACTCAAAAAATGACGATCATTCCATCCAATAGAAAAATTAGAGTATAAGGGATTAAACATAGGGCAACACGGATTAAATATTAGCGTGATTAGTCAAATTAAATAATTATAGATAACAACCTAAAATTTCATTCTCACAATACATTACTAGCAAAATAAATAATTTTTTAATTATATTTAACAAAAATTGTATAATAATAATAATTACTGTTTAAATTACAAAAAGGGAATATAATCGTATAAAAGTGTAGTGTTACCCAACATTTTTTATGGCACTGTCATTTATATAAAGATATGCTAAAGATTTAGAGTATTTAGAACAAATTAAAAATCTTTCAAAGAACTATAGCGATAAAATTGATTAAATCCTATAGAACTATCTCAGCTATTTGGCAAGCGTTGTCATTGCGGGAATCAAATTTTTTCACGAAAACAAAAACATAAATTTAGATCACGAATAGACAACCTTAAAAATTTTTAACGATTAGTTTGTACGTGTATTAGGATGAGCACTATACAAATAAATTTTAATCACAGAGTGGAATGTATATAATAGTATAGTTAAAAAAATTTCCTAGACATTGAAAAAAGATTCAATAATACATCATTGACATCTAATTCTTTTAACGTACAATTTATTACGGGTCACGGTTTATTTAAAGATTATTTATACAAGTATAGCACTCCGGTACCAGCACTAATGACAGAGTACAAGGTTCCACCCTTACAGCTTAGACGGAATTATTTAAACCCTGAAACTGCTAGTACGTAGGATGAATAATGATCGCTTCCCTTTTTTTAACACGTTCAGTCATATCCATTCCAACTGGCGTTTTTCAAATAGAAAAATGCCCCCGCTCTCTTCCGTTATAACGAGGCTAGAGGAGTTTCGTGTACGTCTCACGTGCTTGCAAACTCATTTTCAATTTATGGTACCATATTTTTACTTCTTCAACAAATAAAATTCATCCTTTTTCCCTGAAAACTGCAGTCTGTATCCTTCTACACTAATCCTTGTCACTTTCAATAGTATTATCTCCGAAATGCTTCCATTATACACCCATGTTTACACGGATGGATTAAAGTCAACTCGAGGAACGGGAGCAGCAGTGTTCATTCCAGCTTTCAATATTAATAACATGTACAAATTATGCCATGAATGATAGAGCTCTCCTTAGTATCTCACAAAGTTATCAACCACTTTATTCAGCTAGAGCACGGGGATCAATGGGAGCTAACGTACACTGAAAGCATTATCAATCACCTCCCACTAATTACTATTAGCTCCCCGTGGTTCTATTTCTTTAGAAGATTAGTCGCAAGGGAATTGTATTCATCAATTTGGACATCAAGTCACGATGCTAAATACATATAAACGGGGGGAACCGACATATTAGCCAGCCGACAATTGTAAAATACCGGATCTGTTGGATTTTTTAATTACGAAAGGAACTGTTAGTTACTACTCAGAAATAAATTCTTCTTTCCACCTTTTTTCAGACCACTCTTATATCATTTTAACGTTTGGCGATTCGGTTATATGCCGAGAGGAAAAAATATATTTGTGTAACCACAAAACAGATTGGTAATCATTTAGAGAATACTTAGATACCAAATGAAATCTAAAAATTCCATTTAAAAGCGAAATTGACATCGAGAATGCCGTACGGTTAACTAGAGAGATGTGAACAGCAGCCACGCTCAATACTCCAGTTAATATAAAGAAAGTAATTTATGTAACCGTAAGAGCTATGTTGTGTATAATGGCTACCATTCTAATACATATTCACCTACTTCAGGGGTTCGAATTTGGGTCCCCTTCTATTTCTAATTTTTATCAATGATATTGGAAAGAACCTTTGCTCAAAATTTCTTTTATTTGCTGATGATCTCAAAATTTATGCTCCTATATCTTCACTAGCTGACTGTGAATCTTTACAAACAGATCTAGATAAGCTGGTTCTGTGGAGCAAAGAAAATCATTTACCTCTCAATTATGATAAATGCGTCCACATGAGTTTCTGTAGAAATAGAAATAAGTACTCGTTCACTTACACGATGAGTGGTAAGCGGATAATTAAAAATTCTGTGGTGCGGGATCTCGGAGTTAATATTGATGACAATTTAAAATTTTCAATACATGTAAGCGATGTTGTTAATCGCTCTTATAAAATGCTAGGTTTTATTATAAGAAATTCATATGTGTTTAGAGATCCATGGACGCTATTGTCGCTTTATAAAGCATTAGTGCGTAGTCCTTTAGAATATTGTTCAATTATTTGGGATCCGTATTATAATAAATACATTAGGTTAATTGACAAAGTTCAGTGTAAATTTTTAAAATATCTATATTACCGTATATCAGGTATTTACCCTAAATATATGAATTACGATATATTAAGAAATATAATGTATGTGAGGTCTTTACAGTACAGAAGGAAAATAGCCAAATTAAGGTTTCTTCATGATGTATGCAACGGTAGAATTAATAGTGAGTATTTAACATCAACCATCTCATACATTGTACCAAGATCAAATAGGCGATCGAATCGTTTTTTTAGTGAGCCGCGTGCACGAACAAACCTCGGTTTAAGTTCTCCGTTGCCGTCAGCTTTCCGCTTATATAATTCTCTTTTGAACATATTTCCCTGTATACTTTGATAACAGATATTTCTTTAAGAAGTTGCTTCCCGAACATATTTTGCGATGAGAACATGAGTTTCGCTGTTGTCTGATGGTTCTAGATTGTTATTATGTGGTGTGTGTTTGGTATATGTGTTCCTTTACTAATGTACATGTAGTATATACGTTAAGGTTTATATTGTATTTATTAATTTGTTGAAGATTATTCATCCGTTTATTTCGAGTAAGATTGTGTGAATGGGGTGTGAATGATGTATGTTTTAATGAGTGTGAGACTTGTGAATGAGTGTAGTTTTTTTGTTGTGTTTAATGGGTGTGAGGCTGGTGAATGTGTTCAATGTATTTTATTTTTTTTTTACTTTTAATTTTATAATTCAGAAAAATTATTAATTGTATTATTTTATTTATAAGCCTACACTATAATTGGCTGTTAGCTGTTGTGTGGCTTCATTAAATAAATAAATAAATAATTATCCGCCATCAGTCCGAAAGCTAGTCTTGGAAAAGAGAAAGTTTAGACGAAGGTGGTTCCAAAGAGGGAATCGCTGGGATAAAATATTGTTCAAAAATAAAGTAAAAGAAATAAAAAAATTATTAGTAGAAATGAAAAACAAAACCCTTTATAGCTATTTAACTAAACTCTCACCCCTAGCAATAGATGACTATTCCTCGTGGAGGTGCACCAAAAATATTAAACAGTCTAATACACATATTCATGTGGGCGAGAGATGATAAACAGAAGTCAAATTTATTTTCTGAGTACCTGGCAACCGTGTTTCAGCCAAACATAACGACTAGCACGGACAGGGATATATATGGCTATATAAATAATCCATATGAATCATTTCCTTCTATTAAGTCAGCGTCACCTTCTAAAGTGAAATATTTGCTTAAAACGCTGAAAAAGAAGAAAAGTCCGGGTTTCGAATTAATAAACGATGAATTTTGAATGAACTTCCGCGAAAAGATATAGTATTGCTGCTTTATATATGTTATGTAATATTTCGCGCACAATATTTACCAGTACAGTGGAAACTCGCGCAAATTATAATGATTCCGAAACCTAGCAAAGATCCGTATTATGTTTCATCTTATCGTCCGATCTCTTTGTTGCCTGTTTCGTCGAAGGTAGTAGAAAAATTAATATTAAAAAGATTACAGCCTTACATACAATCTAATGATATAATTCCGCAACATCAATTCGGTTTTATAAAACACAATTCCATCATTGAGCAATTACAAAGGGTGGTTAGTATAATTGAAAAATAGCTTAGAAACAAAAAAAAAAGTATGTACCCCGCTATTTTTCGATGTTCAACAAGCTTTGGATAAAGTTTGGCACGATGGTCTATTATATAAATTGAAATGCAAATTTTTACATGTTGTTGAAATCATACATAGAAAATCGGTATTTTCAAGTACGTTACAAACATACCTATTCAGAAATATATACTGTTTTAGCAGGCGTTCCCCAAGGTTCTGTGTTGGGCCCCACGCTGTACTTCTTATACACGGTCGATGGTTGGCTACATTTGCGGATGACAATGCACTGCTCTCAACACATACGGATCTGAAGATAGCTAGCAGTAACCTACAGAAAGCTCTTACTAAGGCGGAGATATGGTTTAAAAAATGGAAAATAATCTGTGAATATCCATTTTGCCAACAGAAAAGTCGCACTCCTACCCGTCAGAATTAATAGCACCGATCTGTCTGTGCGATCAACGGTCAAGTACTTAGGATTACATCTCGGTAGCCGGTTAACATGGAAACATCACATACAGATGAAAAAAAAAAAAAGAATTAGATATTCGAGTTAAAAAAATGTACTGGCTGATCGGGAGAAACAGTGTACTGACGACAGATAATAAACGTTTAATATATACAGTGAAAGGCCTGTCTGGACGTATGGGCTGAAACTTTGGGGTTGTGCTAGACCATCAAACTTGAAAATAATACAAACGACACAAAATAAAATTCTGCGGATGATAACCAAGGCATCCAGGTATGTAACAAATCGAGATTTACGTATAGATTATGTGGCCGAGGTCATAAAAGTTCACGCTAAAAGACACGCAAGAAGACTCGATAGCCACCCGAACACTCTTGCTAGAGTATCGCTTGATACCACCGGTGACATAAGGAGACTGAAACGTCAGAAACCGCGTACTGCTAAATGTCCTTGGTGGACAACTCGCAGCATTATAAAATATTTAAAAAAAAAATTGTTACCTGATCGTGCTTAGAGAAAGTTCCTTCTGTCCTCTCCATTCTGAATAGGCAGTCAGCAATCCCGATCATGTTTTTTTTAATGCTCTGCTGTGGCGCCATTGCGTTCGGAGCTTTACCTTGTCTTGCTACGTTCTTCGGATACTACACATCCGTATAGTGTACCGTCCCTTCTCCATATAGATAATCTACAATTATTCTCCCATTATAGCGACGTTTAGTCTGCATCCTTGATTAAGATGTAGATAGTCCCCACAGTATCACGTTGGGTAAGCTGTAAAGGCAACCCCATTAATTTAAAAACAAAAAAGTATAATAATATCGCACACTCCGTGTAACATGTAACTTTACCGATACTGTTAAGCATACTCTTTTCGACTGTAATTATTATAATAAAGATTTTAACGATAATGAGCAGATAGGTTAATAACTAAACTGTTTAAAATTTTTAATACTGCCGAAATAAATCATCGTATAATAAATGTGCACATCTAGCCTAAGTAATACAAATTAATTTATTGTAAAACAGTTTGTTCAGACTTCGATAAACTTAGTTGGTCGGGTTCGGGACAAACTGTTATTTCTACTGTATTTGTACTTCTTTTATACAATATAATTTTTACGAACTGGGGTAAGTCCATCCAATAGAACTTATGTATAATATACATATATATATATTTACACATAAGGCATCTTCTCATCTACCGCATTATATCTATGAGAAAATCGATAATTCATTTTCAATATAGATTTAATCATTAATTAAATTTTTTTACGATCACGCATAGGAAAAGCAAGGTAAGACCTTTTTAAAAACGAAAAATCTGATGATTCGGAAATACGTTAATCTATTGTTAAGTCTACGGCTGGTCTGATGTTATATACGGCCAATAACAGTATGGAAAACACAACCACACTTGAAAATAATATCGAATCGCCGGAGATGTATACATACCGCCGTATTTTAAAGATTTCGTGACCATATATATAAAAATGTCAAAGCAAATGAAATTATATTATACGCTATAGAATTGGGAAAATTAATGATATGAGAGCAGACTAATCTATCGGATGCGGCAGAAAGCGCAGATGAGTTGAAATAGAACTGGAAGACCATGTAGCAAGAAGAAATGATGACAGGCGGAAGAAACGAATATAGGGAATGACTGTCAAGGGAAGGATACTCTAGCGGTGTATCGACATAAGTGTACCGTGATAACGATATAAAGTTATACATATACATTACAGAGACTGAAACATAGTTTTCCAACTAAATAAAAATCCAGAAGCAGTAATAAACAAAGAAGGCAGAGATATGATAAAAAAAAAGGGGGGGACAAAACAAAGATGTTGCTTGTCACCACTACTTTTTAATATATACATAGAGGAAGCGATGAAAGCTTTTGCAGAAAACGAAAACACTAAGATCAATGGAGTTCAATATATGTCGATGATATTGCTTTGACAGTGGAAAAAGAAAAAAAAATTGCAACAGTATCTTAATTCTTCGAATACGCTATTAATAGAAAAATGTAGAATTAAAATAAATGCACATAAACAAAACTTATGTTCAAATGACATAAAAAAATATGTAGACATAGCCCTCGATAGAAAAAGAATATCTCGAGTAAAATAATTTTCTTATCTCGGCAATTTAATAACGTCCGACCGAGAATAGAAAATGAATATAAAAACGCTTTTAATAAAAAAAAAAACGTTTATTAAATCGAGGAATGTCTCATTACAGATAACGAAGCTGTTCGCTAAAACTTTTACGGCTGTGAAACATAGACTTTACGAAAAAAAAAAGAAAGATTAAAACTTCTAGCATTTGAAGTTTGGTGCTAGAATGCTGAAAATATATCATATGTCGTGGATGGATAAAATCACAAATAAGGTGGTATTCAAAAGAATAGAACAACCGCGGAGATAATAAAGACGACTGAAAAGAGAAGAAATAGTATGATCAGTCATCAAATTAGACATTGTAAATGGTTAAAAAACTTCATAGAAGAAAAATCAAATGGAAAATTAAGAAGATAAGAACCTGGTTTATGGACGCCGTAATAAAAGAACATAGTTATGTGAAAAATTATCATCAGAAAATAAATATATAAAGAGTCGTAACATTATTATCGCGTGGAATGGCAAATCACCACACACAACACCATATGCGCGCTAGTAATAACATAGTACACTACAAATATACACAAAACTGCATACAACAAAGCAATTACAATCAGTTCTCTCGAGTGTGAGCGTGTGTGTGCCTATTTACGCTAACGCCACATCAAGATTGACTTGTACGCTACTTATACTGTAGATCAAAATATGTATAGGTAAGTAGTGGCGTACCTTCGATACGGAGACTACTGTACATTATATATATATATATATAATACGTCTCAATCTCGCGCATTGTTCTATCTTTATTCCTCTATAGTATGATAATAAAAGTTGTTTTTATACACGGAATCGTAATATCTATTCGAAAACGTGTACTGGGATTTGTCGTGTTAGAATACACAGTATTTCTTACTTTTGGCCTATGATTTTCCGGCCAAATATATATATATATATATATATATGAATTTATACATACAAATATGTATATGTATGCATAAAGACATTAAATACATATACACGCGTACATATATACACATGCAAACACACACACACATATATATTATCTAATATAACGAAAAATAAATATTAAAAAAATTTAAGAGTAGAAAGAAAAATAAGTAAAAATAAAAATCCAGAATACAGAGAAAAAGTTGTACCAGTTTTTCTTTATTAAGGAAAAATTCTCAACGAAAAGCGGACTTTTCTCATTGTATATTATTTTCGGTTTTTCCATTGTTTCCCCGGAGAATTAAAAACAAAGTAGAAAATCCGTAGCGAACGTAACGAGGTAAATCTTTCTACCCTATTCCTCGAGACTAGACCGAAGCTGTGTACTCGGTACTTAACGTATCTACACGAGTTTCAGGAGGGTTACATAGGCCAATTTAGAAAACTGCTAAAAATAATATTCCCCCCCCATTTTCTTCGTAATATCGTTCTTTTTCGTTGCTTTGTCTGTTTTTTTTTTCTACTTGTTCGTTTGCAAGTTCGTAACACGCGAAATTATACGAATAAGTCCTCGGTGCTCCAATCTTCGACGAATTTCCTCCATTACGGTTACACCATCGAAATAGAAATAGCACCCCCCCCCGATATAAGGAGATAAATTCTTCTAAACTTACCGCAGGCGAAGCTAAAAACGAAATGATTTAAAACGTGATCGTGGTCTCAAGCAATTAGAAAAGGAAAACCTCTGAATTTCCACCGGCAGATTAGATGTTATTTCGAATCTAATTATCGGATACACTCGATGAGAAATTTAATTTTAACGATTAATCTTATTTTCTATTTTGTTTTTTTAAATATATAAACGTATATTTTCTTATAAGAGTATAACATTCCATACGTGCACACTTATACATTCCTTAAAATAATTTTTACAATTTCTTGTCGATAGATTTACTTTATTTACAATTCCAACTTATATTCTATTTATTTATTACCTTTTAGATATTATTTCACACTCTTACTCCCACATTTTCTATCTCTTCCATTTGCCCGCATTCTTATTTCTTCTACTCACACATACGTGTTTTATTTTTTATATTTTTAATTTTATACCCGCGCATAAGCTAAACTATCCATTTTCTCCTGCATTTAACTTTTTTTTTTTTTTTTAGCTTTATTTTTCCTAACCACTCTTTCGAATGTTTATTTATATGATGTTTTCCTGAATTACCCAAATTTTGATTTGCTACTTAAGTTTTCTAGTACTCTTCTCCTGTAGTATTTGCTCTAGTATTGCAATTTAAAATTTTTGTTATTTATGCTCTCTCCATATTTTCAATATTTAAGCGTCTTTCGTAGTAATGACTTGCTTTGTTTGTTTTCTTCTATATCTATTTCCTCCTGCAGTTAAACACTACTACATTTTTTTCAACGAATATATTTTATAATATATGAACATTTATAGATTTTCTTATTAATTATTACGTGCTTCGTCAAGAAAAATTGTTTGTCGACGAAAAATGAACAATAAAAATTTTACTTATTTGTTTAAATTTACACGATATTATACTATGCTTATACATGAAGCATTCACACTCACACACGCACGACGGTTCTCATTCGTATCTCTCTTACACACTTATTTATTCTCTTATTTTCACTCTTCCTATTTTATTTTTCTTATTTCGAATTGCACAATGTGTAGTAGCAGATAGTCGTTTAAATTTATTCTACATGACGCTTCTCGTACGTCACCTTTATTTATTTATTTTTCTTTTAAATAATTAATTTAATTACTCTTATTTTTATCGTTATTTATATACTAGTATTTATTATGTTGTTCGGGTTGTTTTTATCCTGTAGCCATATTTTCAATTGTTTTAAGCGGACCTCTTTTTTTCCACTAAGTCAAGTGGAAGTTTGTTTAACGATTTATTCATTTTGTTGTTCAACATATTTTATTCTGTATTTCATTTTAATTCGAAATTTATATTTTGTCTGTACATTTTCTATTATTTTTTGCCGTTTGTTTTTTACAAGATAGTCCCAAATTTTTATAAATATAGTCTGTGACGTTTAGCGCATGATGTTCTTGCAAAAGTTCATTTAGTGTTTTTTGTTCTTTTTTACCTTTGCTTATTAAATTTAGACACCTTCTTCGTGACTTATCTATTTTCTTCGTATAGGATTTAGCTGCTGAACCCCAAGCTTCAATTCCATATCTCAGTCTCGATTCAATCAGAGCAAAGTATACTAACTTCGGTGTTTCTCCCCTAACATAAATTTTAAATTGCATAATTGACTGCATTTTTCTTTCAATTCATTATACTTGTAAATTCCCTCCAAGATGATTATCTATTATTACACCTAAACACTTACGTTCACTTACTACATTAATTTTATTACAATTCCTATCAGAACATGTATTATTTCCTATCATTAAATGAATACATTCATTGGAATATATTATGATTTTAGGTTTATATAAATCTAGGTCTCCCGTTGGTGTTAACGGCATGCATTTTGTTTTTGATGTACTGACTGTAAGATTATGATCATGAGCCCATTTACTTATTTCCATCAAATCATTCCTCATGCAATTCTCTGATATTTGTATGGACTGCCGTGATATAGCTAAATCGTCAGCAAATGCAAATACTTTACTATATTTTATTATATTTTGCAAACCATTTCTATGTATAATATATAGTATTGGTGCTAAATTTCTCCCTGTGTTATCCCTACATTCATGTTCATGTACTCCCCTTGCACATTACGCTAACCGCTCTTTTTCTGTCTCTTAAGTAACTTTCAAACCACTTTTTGATTTTCCTTTCATTCCGATTGCCTTCAATTTATGTAGTAATTTCATATGTTTAACTGTATCAAACGCTTTTATGAAGTCGACAAATGTCGCTAGTACTCTATTTCCTTTTTCAAAGTTTATCCTCACTTCTTCTGAGAAATCACACAAAGCCATTGATGTTGACCTATTCTTTTGAAATCCACACTGCTCTTTATCAATTATGTTATTTTCCTCAATATAGTTGATTAACTGTTGGGCAACATACGTTTCAATAATTATTGACTATGATTACTACCACTAACTTTTTCTTTAAAAAACCTATATTTGCGTTAAATTTTATAATAATAGACATTCAATGCACATTCAAACAACCGCTATTGCGCGCATGAACACGCCACATATATTCACACACACACACACACACACACACAGTTATATGACACAATACAATCCTTTTAAATACTATTTACCCCTTCAATCTCCCGCTTGTCGTAAGGTATTTGCATTTCATACGATTAAAATTTATACATTTACGCTTAATAAAAGTCATATTTGATTACACTTATAATATTGATTACATTAAATATCGTATTATTTTATTTACCTAAAGCTCATTTACACTCTCACATACTTTCTTACTTCCTCCCAAAAATGCAATCTCATTAATACAGTAACACACACACAGACACACACACGAGCACACACAAAAACCATTTATACATACGTTCAGAGTGGTTTTAAAAAATTACAATCCATAACTGCTCTACTCATTCACATATGCACTCCCGTTTGCATCTAAAGTATAAACTTTCCAATTCATATTAATATCCTGGCATCCGCATTGGATCTTAATTTATGCTGTAATCCTTGCATTTTCTTTTGTCTTATAGTATTTCATTTACATTTTCCTTATTTTGTTGCAATTTCTTCAGTTCACATTTTAACTTCCTCACCACTTTTTCTGTCAGAATTTCTTACGGTAACACATTCATTATACGCGTTATAATGTATATTTCTTCCGGATTAGCCATGCTTCGATTTAGGTATTTGAGTGCGATATTTGCGCATATTCCATACATATTATTTTATTTCTTTCTTTTCCTCAACTATGCAGATATCATTGCCAAAGAGTTAACTGAAATTGTTCAACAGCTCTGTTCCGTATACGTATTTATACGTACATCCACACATATATATCGCATATATATATAAATATATGCAGATACATTTATATTATAAATATATAAAAACTTGTTAACTCGAAAGTTAGTATGGAGCGGACGTCGCCTAAATGGTCCTCTTCAATAATAAGAGATAGATCAAACGATATGGATATTTTGCAATTGCCTTATATATATATATATATAATATATATATATATATTATATATATATATAATATATATATTATATATATATATAATATATATACATAAATATATATATATATATATATATATATATATATATATCATTATACCTATATCAACTCGTTAACGAGTGCAGGTATATCTCAGACGCTTCCAATGATTCTTGTTTTGTGCAACTTCAAAATTTTGTGGGTAAATTGGCAGTTGGGACTCAAAATTTAAAAATGCGTAATTTTCATACAAACGATTTTTAGTTACGTAATGCATTACATGTTTATATAAAATTTCATCGAAATCTTTAGAACCGTTTACGAAATGGTCCAGTATGTATATATATATATGTGTGTGTGTATATGTGTATATTTCTCGTTTACTAAGGTAAGATATACATTATTTATATATATATATATATATATACACCCACTCAGTGATGTTGGAATATCTGTAATTGAAGATGAAGTCTCATATGGTATTAAACGTAAAGCAACTGGTTCTGATGGAATCAGAGATATTTAAAATTATTTCTGAGTGTAGTAAGATAGACATAAATGTGATAACTTTACACCGCAGAAATAATTCCGAGTGATTGGCTAAGACCAATTTTCATCCCGATGCAAATAAGGTAAAATCTTTTAAATATGATGATTTGATCAGTCTGATGTCGCACGCCTTGAAAATATTCCTGAAAATAATATATACAAGAATACATAAACGGTGCGTAGAACAAATCAGCAACTCACAATTCGGATTCAAAAATGAATTCAGTACTCGCGATATTCGCGGTCCGTACACTCATACAGCGCTTGACGTGAACAAAGACATCTACGTATGTGCTATTGATTAGAATAATGCTTTCGATTGTGTGAACCATAAAAAACGTATTGAAATATTAAAGATGATTTCTATCGACAGAAATAACTTTCGTATCAGAAGTTAACTTTATTGGCGACAAACAGCAGAAGTTAAAATCCAAGGAGTCAAATCTGAAAGTACTATTATTAAGAGAGGGGTCCGCCAAGAGTACATACCGAGCCGTCAACAAAATTCATGGATGGGCGACTTAAGATTCTATTTTGGCTGTTCGAGTATTCAAATTACTCCGGACTGCTGTATCGAAAGAGATGGTAGCCAAGTTGATCGCCGACCTTCGTAATGGAGATGGCGGATGAAGAAGAAGACGCAACATTCTATCTATGTAAAAAAGTTTAATTGAATCATCGCGTCTGGTTTTCTTTTGCCAATTAAACTAATATAATTTATGAGTCCACCAGTCTTAAGCTTACTATGTTTTTACAATATCATTATTATACGCGTTTAGTTTGGTATTTTACAAACAATTAATGTTAATAACGATAATAATATTATTATTATTTTATTATTCTTGTATTACATAAATAATATTCGATATTTTTACAATTTTTTTTATAAAAAAAAAAAATAAATTCGTTAATTCTGTCAGTCGAATCGAGCATTGCGTTACACAGACATCGTTGAGGAAATATTACTGCAATAACTAAACTGCACGCGTTCTTCAACTTCAAATTTTCGCCTGATACCGTTGGTATGAATAGTAATAGTAGTAGTATTAGTGGATTAAAGAATAAGTCAACATCATCGGCAGTGGAAGAATTTATTGAAGAAACAAGAACTAATTTTTAAAAAGAAACACAGTTATAGACTTTTATAGACTTTAAGAAAGCAAAATTGATGTTATAAATCATGATGAATTTTTACACAAAACTGGAAGAAATAGGAATAATATACAAGGTTAAGGAGTGGTTTAAAAACTACCTTAGGTAAAGGAAAACAGTAATCAGAATAGATCATATATTAGGTGTGTTTATACCGATGAATATACTACAAGGAAATAATTTGGGACCTTTGTTATATATATATATATATATATATATATATATATATATATATATATATATATATATATATATGTACAAATAAATTGCAGAAAATAGTGTGTTAAAGCGAAATATTCGCTTTTGCATATGATATTGCAATTATGACAGTACATAAAAACGTAAAAGTAACAGAAAGGTACATTAATCGTGATCTAGTAGAAATAAGTACATGATCATAACCCTACAGTTAGTACAAATAAAACGAAACTGCTCAAACTAATGGGCGACCTAGTATAAACCTAAAATAATAATAAAAGAATGGGCTCATCACACGATAAGAAATTTCGACTGTTCAAATAAAAGATGTAATACATTAGAAATGTGAGCATAGATATCTGGGAATAATAATTGATAATTATTTGAGGAAGAGAATATACAAATAGAAAATATAGAAAAGAAACTGCGATCAATAATACCAACTTTCTATACACTATGTAGTTATGTAAGTCAGGAAACGATGCGTATGGCGTACTTTGCATTAGTAGAATGCGGATTAAGATACGGAATACAAGTTCGGGCCATGTCTTATATGGAAAAAATAAATAGTCTACAAAGAAGCTCGAATTTAATAAATAAATATAAAGCTAAAGATGAAGAAGGAAAGTTGAATAAGCCTGTACAGGAACACAATGTACTGAACGTAACTGATCTTTATCTGGTTTTTAAAAAAAAAAAAAAAAAAAAAGTTTGGAACTATTTAGTGAAAAAAAATAATATAAAACATTAAGAAAATATACGGACGAAATATGAATTAAGAAAAATACTGAAATATAGATTGGCTGTAATGAGATAGAAATGCGGGGAACAGTCAGATAAATACGTAATTACAAAATAATAAACAAGATACCGGAAAGTATATTGTTAAAAAAAAAATAATAGGGGGAACTGAAGAAAGAGAATTAAAACAACTGATGCAAAATGAACAGAATGTAAAGAGTATAATTTAAAATAATAATAATAATAATTTGAACAAATAATAATAAGTCGAATAGAAATGGAGATGCGAGATGCTAAATGAATAATTAACGATAATGAAGGTAATCCAAATAAGATATGTAAATAAGAATATTGTAACAGTGTAATTGAGAGTGAAGATGCGTACGGAAGAGAGATATGATCAAGATTATGTATATATGCGAGTGCGTGTGAATTAAAATCTTTAGCATTGTAAAATAATTAATATAAATTAAATATAGATCATGTAGATGAGCTTGAACACGTAGATTACGTATGTAGTGCACGTATGCTATACGTATTATCTTATACCGGTGTTTTCATCTATTATTGATTATAGAATTTCTTTTTTTTAAATATGTATGGGTAGTAGCGTTTTCAAAAGCGATAGCCCTGAATACTTGGAATACTTGAATGAAAAATTTTAGTGTCGTTTAAATAAGAGTACTCGTAAATTATGAAAAAACGAACGAATACTTAGAAGTATATTTGGAAGAGTAATACGATTTTATAGGATCGGATGTTGGACAACAATTTTCACGTTTACGATCATACAAACGTCCGTTATCGAAAAAGGCCTGTGTGTGTGTATGCGTACATAAAATGATACCAGATATTAACCGAAAGGCGTAATAAGCGAAAAAAATTGGATAATAAAATAGCGTTATAAAGGCTGCATACATATAATATATATATATATATATATATATATATATATATATATATATATATATATATATACACATATTATACATATATATAGATAGATAGATAAATATAGATATGGATATAGTATGTAGGTAGCAAAAAAAAAAAAGAATGTTACGAACGATATACAAAATAATACCCTCATAAAAACCTAGTTCCATTTCCGGGCGACGGCTTTAAAAAGTAAAAATATAAAACTGGCCGAACTATTCTTGTCAAATTTGAGTTACCACGGTTGGTTGGGAAAGTACATGTAAGTTACGATGTAGGACTAACACCAGTTTCCCGGGTTTTCCGGGTTTTTCCGTTATAAGTACCTCATCATTTTCGCCATTTTCACTTGTATAACTATACATTTGGAAAAACGATACGACGCAGATATTATATTTTATCGGGAATTTCCACTTAATAAAACGATGTATCTGCGAAACATTCGAAGATATACGATTATATTATGCATGAGGTGCGTCAGCTCCATTCTTACACATATATATATATCGATGTAATACCTATATGTATACATATATATATATATATATATATATATATATATATATATATATATATATAAATATGATATAATGTTCATTTATGTAATAAATCGACGTTGTCGTCCTATATTTCTAATTACAATGAAATTATTGAAAATAAATTCTTCCAGATAAAAACTTTGATCATGGTACATATATATATGATAACATTACAAAAATTATGCGTTCACTTCTACTGATCGCGTAATAAAATTTATCTCGGCTTCGTTATAGATAATAGATTAAAATGTATCAAACATATACAATATACAAATAATATAGTCGAAAAATATGATTATATTTTTAAAACACTCGGAAGTAAATTAAGGGCACTAAACTATAAGTCTGTTACTGTATAACCGTTTAATAAAGTCACTAGAAACGTATTGCGCTGGAGTCTATTTCGAGCATTTAACTAAACGACGAATGTACAAATCTGCAACTGCTGTAGATTTGAACTTATTCGTATATTAGTATTTCTAATATAACGTTATATAAAGTAGCACGGACTATTGATCTTTATATTAAATAAAGATCGTTAATATTTAATGCTTATTAACATACGTAAAATAGATCTTAAATGATACAGACATTTTAAATGAATTTAATGTAGGATACGATATATTAAAGATAAATTAACAGATAAATTAACGTAACAAATCGTTTTAAAAATAAATAGTGTACTTAACATTTAAATTAATTAAATATAATTGGAGATAACAAAACATTGTTGTACGAAACGTTCACAAAAACACACATACATAAACATATAAACGCACGCGCGTTGAAATATATTCGGCCTATACGTATAATTTTATTTTATGCTAAAAAGTTTTATCACTGTTTCACAAAGATAAATAATAATAAAAAGCTTTAATAATCTTAGAATTTGTTTTGCAGTAATATCAAACGGCAATAATTAAAATTGTCCGGTAGTGCGTTCGCGTCTTCTAAATTTAATTTATTTTTATTGTACAGTTTTACGTGATCCGCGATCGGGCGTACAAGGAGTACACGTCAGCAGTTTCTACTGTAAACTTTCCGTACCCCGTTGGTAATTTTGAGTAGAACAGAAATCGGATATAATTTTTCGTAATTAAGATGTAGGTGTATCGCCCAGTATTATCCTCCTCCCGTAATTTTTTCCAAATTTCTAAATAAATAATATCTTTTTCTAACTCCCGGAGCAAAGATATATCGAGTTCTAATTTCACCGCGAGAATTTAGATTGAATTTTGAAATGATGTCGTTTGTTTCTTCTATTAACTGCTCATTAAGACGAACTACAAGTATTTTAACGGCAAACACGATTGCGCTCCTGAACGTAAGAAGTTCGCGAGGAAGTACGCGATAACTACAGCCGCGCCGTGTGAAATTCTTTCGTATACTTTACACGCGTGTAGAGGAAATTTTCTTTGCACGCTAAAAAGTTTTTTCTTTACGGTTTCTACTTCTAGACAGTTTAATAGGACGGTGCAACAATATGCTAAAGTGTTTTCGGTTAGTCATTTGTACGATAACATTCTGTAGTTTTAATCGAAGGCCCGGTGTATTTAGACGGGCTCGTAACATTTGACAACATTATTTAGTATACAATTTCAACACTACATCGTCAAGATGGTATTTAAAAGTTAATCTATTATCCATGATAATACCCAAGTGTTTAAAGCAGCTACTGCGAGAGTTGAGTTTTAAAATTTTAATTTTACATTGTTTCTTTTGATTCTAGGGAATTTGCGAAAAGGGCTACAAAGCTTTTTCCTATCGACCGTTTTAAGTCGTCACTATCTAATCAATTTTCTAATTTAATTAAAGTATCGTTTGCTATTTTCTTTTTAGTTCTATTTTTGAGTTTTTGCTTTTTACAAAAATCAGACCATTTTTATATGACAGATTAATTTTAACGTCAATTCAAGACTCCCTTAAAATGTATCTTCTAGAATAGTGGCTCACGTAGTAATGTAGACTCGACCGTATGAGATGCTTTTGATAGACTTCGGCTTTCCAGTTAAAGTTCTCGCATATCGCATTGAGATCAATTTTCAAGTCGAAACTTTTATCATTTTATATCGCAGCTTAAGAGGACGGTTCTTTTTAAACTTACAGTTTTGTAGATTTATTTTTAAAACGAGTACGTCATGCTTGATTCTTTCTTTCGTTAAGTCTACTCGGATCCTCGACGTTCGAATTCCTAGTAAATCCTCAGCAAGCTCGTCGATTTTTTTAAACTTTTTAACTTTACGAAAACAACCCCAATTTTTATTTATTCATCCCGATACTTCTGAGAGCCACGGTCTCTTCGAATCGGTACTATCCGTCATTATAATGAAAGCTTTATTTCGGATATCTCGTGTATTAAGATATATGCCTGCTTTCTCTCATATTAACGATTGGCACTCATCTACTGAAATCTCAAAATTTAAAAAACCTTTCAGTTTGATATTTTTAGATATATTCAAGATGACCGATTAGAAACTTTCTCGGTAATTTTTAAGTCTCGTATCTATTATATATCGCCGTTAGATCGAGGTTCATCTCAATCTCTTCCATTTGTTCCGGTTTTGAGCTTCCTGAATTCAGTTCTTCTCCGTTAGCGTCATACCGAGGAGTCGGCGTATCCGTCTGGCAATATTTTGTCTCTTATAAAGTGACCGCCACTCACTCCAACACTTGTTTTGTCAATAATACTTCGGTGTTATACAACTTAATTTTCAGTTCGAATTTAATTCATTTAGCATCATTTGAAGCTGTTTTACGTCAGGTCCTAATGTCATCTGGTTTAAATATTTTCTGTAAATTCTTATACCGACAGAGTCCCGCTCTAATTTCCTGAGAATATTATTTCGAATGCGGTATTAAACAGTTCCCAGGCAATAACGTGTCACCCCATCTTAGATATCTCTTCGTTGGTATTTTTTTATCTACATCGTTGTGGACTAGTAGATTATTCCGTAGCGACGAATCTATTATAACCCCTATCTCCACTGTTCAGCCGTCAAGAACTTTCCATGACTGAATGATGAAAAATTTTCTTCTATATTAACAAGTTATCCGAGTAACTAATTACGACGTTCGATTTCTTTTTTTTGTCAAAATTAACGGCCTCACCGTTAACATTCATTTTATACCTTGTCCGTTTCATCCGACTCCGTTCGAAATATTCCAGATATACATCGGCCGTTGGCGACCGTAATATAAAACAATTCGATTACCGTATCAGCAGACACGGGTGGCCGTTTATTTAAGATCCAACGTGTTTCCTGTCGGTTCATTATACCCACTCTTTCATAGTTCATTATCACCCTAAGTTTTATGTCGTTTAAACGACTTTCGCGATTATCATACGGAATTAATAAGCAGTTTCGGGAGCAAAAATGAAAAACAAACTCCGTTATGACCGAAATGATAATGCCGTTGGCATAGGTGTTTCAGATTTGGAAACAACGTGCAAACACACCGAATGACTATGATAGATGTGTTAAAAAGATAATACGACCGGTCGATGAGTAGGTATCTCTGTCGGTAGGCTGATTGGTAGGTAGGTAGGTATGGTGGAATTATATTTCCAGGCACGTCGAAACAAGTTTTCAAGCTCATCATTACGCTCCATTATGTATTAAGGCGAAATTACTTTACCGATAGCGAAACGCTTTTTCGCTAGCTACAGTGCAAATTCAGCCTAACAATAACAACGTCAACAAAAACGATAATAATAATAATAATAATGATAACTTTCAAACGGAGATAGGCGTTTTATTCTATTTCATTTTAACCAAGCATATTCTATCGCATTTTATCTTGTATTCCATTCTATCTTAATCTCATTCTGTTTCATTTCGTTCTTTGACATTGTTTCCATAGTTGATGACAATATTCTCGTTGCCTCTTAAATTTCGTTCCGGTTATTTTTCGTAACAGTCTCGTAGGTTGGTCGATTCTTCTTAACTTTCCATCTCCGTAACGTAACGTCGACAGTGTAACAGAAACTTCGATATATATATATATATATATCGTCTTCGACTTATGGCGACAAGAATAAAACAAGGAAAATAGTAGCAACGTCATCGAATTTAAACGGACTAACGCCCGAGAGCTTTTAGTTATATTAGGAGGGTGGGTGGTGAAAGGACGACGCAAGATTTATACGCGTTCGACGGGAGATATCAACGTTCTAACTAACTTATTGTCGCGGATCGGTATCGTTATTTTTTCACGTCCATTGGTTTTTCCAAATTTTCTTTTCGTTTCCGTTTCTATCCACCCGGAGCGGCGAACGATGTAGATCGGGGTTGGGGGGGGTTGAAAAATAGCGCTCGGTTAATAAATCCGGAGGTTCTTTTGTTCTCTCGAATACGCTCTATTTACAATCCGCGAAGCGCACCTATAGAAGACGACTTAATCGAACTAACTAAAAAATGCGTAATAATCCTTCGTAATACTTAAGCTAAATAGTCTCAAGATTACATAGCCGGAGGACGTCTATTACAGACGGACGAAACGAATGTTGGCCTTTTCATAAGAGAAGAAATATGGCAGATCGCTGATTCGTTGGTATAACGATAAAACTCGGGCAGCAGGGCAGTCAGGTAGATCATAACCGGAACGAATGGAAGATATTAGGAAGAACCTACGACGGACAGTTGTGTTGTTTTTTTAATAACTCGAAAACTACTCGACCGAAATTTTAGAATGAAATTTTATTTAAAATTAACGAGAGATATTCGGTCTTTATCAAATTTTCAAAAGACATTTTCGAGCATATTCATTTTTGAAATTTCTTCAGAAATCCCAGTTTTTGGGTTTTTTAGATCTCGTGGACTATCTCGTAAACGCGGCTCTTAAGGTATCCCCACAAAAAAAATCGCGTGAATTCCTTTAGAAACTCTCTTTGCACTGTCATGATCGATTCGCGCCGAAAATAACGTTCCAAGTAAAAGGCGCGCTCCTTCTCGTTATAAGATGACATAACGTGCGCGTAAGAGGGAATTTAAAAAATTCGATAATTAATAATTATTAAGCGCCCTTAATCGCACGCACGTACAATTCATCATCATCATTTTATCGTGTCTTTTTTTTTATTTCAATAATTGGGCTTAAGTCTAAAAATTACCCATTTTATACACTATTTTTATATAAATATATCATACATGTCGATAGAACAGTGGAAAGAGATGAAGAAAAAATAAATAAAATAAAAAACAGAAAAAAAACACAAGAGATTAATTTTAGTTATATACACATAGGTGGCCAGAAGTGCGAGGATATTGTTGTTATTCAGAGCTAATAAGTAGGCAAACGTGAAGGGGTAAATATTTAAATGTAGAATGTTATTAATAAAGGCATCTCTAAGTCTAAACCAAACAAAATCATAACACACTTTAATCACTAAAAGTTGTTTTATGCAAAGCTTTTCGACAACGTCATTTTCAAGCATACACAATCCATAACTGTCGAAAATCTTTGCAATAAAAAACATCTAGTGATTAAACATATGATTTTGTTTGGTTTATAATTTATAAAATCACTACTCTCCAATATATTCAACATCTCTACATCTGCTATACAAATCGCAGTCTTTCATCATTGCAATTATGAGCCATCTGGCTCTGATTAAAAGAAAATGGTCCATTTCCTGAACTATGCGCAAAAATATTAAAAAAAAATCCGCAATATTCTCATACGAACCCGATAATATTGCTTAAACTTAAGATGATGTAACACTTTAGCGTAATAATACTTGACGTAATTATCGCGTGTAATATGTATCGTAATTACGCAAACAATTCCGAAATTAGTATTAATAAATAATTTTCATACATACACATAACATATACGTTTGTATATATGTACAGAAATATACACACACACACACATATATATATATATATATATATATATATATACATATTTGTTTACTAACTTCTTTATAATTGTGAAGACACCGCAAGGTCTCAAGAACTGATTACAGTAACACGCAATGCGAACGTAGTAATTATTGTTAATAGTCCGTAAATATATAGAATATAGTATTCGAGAAAGCGTGTAGAATCAATACATAAATTCCCAGTAGAACTTCAACAATGATTAGTTGTATTCTGTAATCAGTGATTATATAAAATTATTCGAATAAGCTTATTAAAATCGTTACAATAAGAAATCTGCATCCTCACGTCGCTATTTACATTCTTTTTCCTCTTCTTCATCTGTGAATTCCCCCACGGAATTTCGTGAATACTACAGCATCTTCCATTTCGTTTCGCCACTCTATCCGATTAGCAGCCTTTAGTCTGCAGTCTGTAATTGATTTCCTTAAAATGTTTCTGAGCATGATACGAACGAAAAACCCAACGTCCTTAAGAAAATATAGATAACCTATGCTTGGCGTCCAGTTTTGCAGAATGGAAACGTTCGTTCGCTTCCAGGCATTCGTATTATACATCGCCATACCCAAATTTCGAAGCTATAGATTTGTTGCTTGTTATCTGCAATCATCGTTCAAGTAAGTGGTTAGTTTAAATAGCTCCGTAAATTCTTAATTGCCGAATTAAGAAGTATACCGGCTGCAAAGTTAGCAAATTATTCGAAGCAACTGGTCGGTTGTAGTTACTTTGCGACAAGTTGACAGCCCACTCGGCAAACGGTGGAGGGACTTTGAAAACTCGCTGTCGCAATGCTCGGAAGAAGTGACGGATGACGATAGTTATGAAACTATACGTATAATCGTATAACCATCCGACGATGAAGACGACGAAATCAAAATGAAAATCGTGATAATCGTAGACTGTTAAGTAAACTTTTGACCGAAATTTTGGATAACGCCGTACCCTTGGGCAGATATAAATCGACGACGACGCATTATATGGAATAGGTACTAAAAAAAAAAAATTATTATAAAGACAAATCGAAAATAAAAAGAGTAGAAAATATATTCTCGAACAATCATACGAGTATCCGTACTGTTGTAATATTTAACGCGTGCGAAATATTACAAATTTCTTCTCCGGTATTGACGGGAAATTTAATTCTACGAACATCGACAAGGCGCGATTTATCATCGCGGTCTCTCTCAGACGTCTTCAGAAATATACGAACTCGAAGAATGCGATCGTCGAGATATTGAAATGAGGTGAAAAAAAAAGATTGGCTCTCGAGACTGATGGGATAGGCAAACGGATGATGATATTATAGGCAAACAAACGAACGTCGGAGTGACGTGGAAGAAAAATGAACGTAACGTTATCGTTATCGTTATCCGTCTGTAGAGTTTCATTTAGAATTTATCTGAAAAATACTGAAAAGAATAAAATGAAATAAAAATAAGAAAAAAGAAGCAAAATAAATTTCGAAAGTTAAACGTATTCATCTTTTATCGTCGTCTAATTTCACATTTCGAGTACAGTCGATTATTACGAAAACTTCAATAACGGATATTCGTCGATTCCAGTCGTTTCTAAAATAACGGAGCTTTTTTTGAAATAATTCATATATACGAATGATTTTTTAAAATCAAACGAGAAAATTTACAAAAACCAACGAAAATTAATTAATAATTCGAAAAATTAACCGAAATAAAATAATAATTATATATTTCACTTTTGAACGGCCCTCCACCTCTTCCCCGAGACTGCGTACCTCAACTTAGGACGAGTCCCTTTATATTTATACCGCCGACCCGTTTCTTCCAAAGACTTAGACAGCTTTCTAGCCAGATGATCTGGTGGCGCAATTAAGGAGTTCACGTTCCATTGTCTCGGGTCCGAAGCCGAGCTGGTAATCAACGACAAGTATCATTCAGTGAAACTCTCGCTAAGAGGCACTGTCCCTCAACAAAAAGCACAAGTGCGACTTTGTCAAGTACTGGATGATATCATCTCGGGTGATGAGTTTGCGTGTGCTGCTGTACAATGCAAACTTCATCTTCACTGTCGAGTGCGATCCTATAAAGGAAGCACAGGAGACCTAGGCCGATAGAGTAGATTTCTCACGGAAGAAATCTGTCCAGCTCTCCGCCAGCACATCGGGAATTTTGTGACATCGGCCGAAGGCAATTTCCCTGGTTGAATTTTCTCGGCGGCAAGTACCTTCAGGCATATCTGCTCGTACGTTCAACAAGTGACTGACCGTACACGCTCCGGCTCCACAGACACACTGACGAGGCGTTTCCCTGAGAGAGAAACGTTGTTCGTAGCATAACAGCCCGTGACGTGTTCCAAAACATGTCAACACACTAAAGGGCACAACCCATTCGTATTTTTCTCGGTCAATTACACTCGACAGCACTAGGGAAAAATGGGGATAGCTGATTTTCCGATCGACTAATTCATGCTGGTTAATCACGAATACGACTGAAGAAGAGGAAGATATATGTACACGTGTTCATAAATTAAATATATGTTATTATATAATAAATACCGAGAGTAAGGTATAATGATGATAAATTAATTTTAAAAAATTTTCTAACGAACAATCGTTTTTGTGTAATTCAGCCTTACCTAAGACAAACGCTAACTGCTTGTGGACAAGTTGGACACGTAGAGATAGACCGCGATATCATTATGCTTGTATCGAACTAACAACGAAGAGGAAGTGACGATCGCATCGCTCGCGTTCTAATCATATCGGGTATGTAAACATTTTTTTTAACCGTTAAAATTCCTGCAGCTCACCCGCCCGTCAGTTGGATTTGTCGGTAATTGAGTACCAGCTTGGCGGGAAGTAAAGTAAATCCGATAAAAGAATAGCAAAAAATTACCGAGGAAGTTTCGTTTGACTAGTACACTATCGATGATTTTCGAGTTGATGAGATTTTAATTTACGTATTATACACATTTTATACGTACGTATAAATAACATATTACCCGTTCGTACAAGTGTGCGTGCACGTATTTTTTAGAAAGTAGACCAAGTTATATTTGTAAAATTGAATTGGATATATGTCGATACGGTTGTTTCTTTTGTACTTCTACATTTTCTTTTGTTCTTCTACATTTTCTTTTGAAGTACAACATCTATGATTATATATATATATATATATATATATATATATATATATATATATATATATTATATATAGGAATGTATATGTGGGTGTATTTTACGTGCGTCATTTACTGGCTAATAGAATGCAAATTGAAATGCAAATATTTTACATATTACATAATCCTAAAACGGACGGATTAGTTTCGGGAAAAAGAGGAACCGCGTATCGAATCGAAATAAACCCGCATCGTTCTTACATAGCGTTTTCGTTCCTGTGCGTTGTATCCGGTTCATTTAACGTCGCACGTGGTGCTGGTTTCTTATTACGAAAAGTTCTTCGGCATATTGATGCATTAAGTTAAATTCCCGTTGCTGACGAATAAATTGTTCCTCGCTACCTGGATACAGAGCCCGGTGAGGATTTATAGGATTTTTTTTAAAGCAATTCCGAAAATATCCAAGAGTATCCCGAACGAAGCATTTTGAAACTATACGTTGTCAACGCAGACGTTCGTCGTTGAAATTCGTTTTAGCGGAAAATTTTCCAAAAAAAATTCCTTCGATAATGGTAGTCGCCACGTAAGGTTGCAGATTTTTTAAAAGAGAATAATAATAATAATAATAATAACAATAGAAAAATCGTCCGCTTGGAAGAAAACGTATCCGTACAAGGACCGAGGGAAATATTCGGACGGCAACACGGTAGAACTATTTCACTAACATTCGAGCCACATGTAAATGTTAAGTAATAAACGAGAATATATTCAACAAACGTGTCCATCCGCGTATATATTATATATATATGTACACGCACACATATATAGATAATCATTATCATCATCGCGCACGCAACGAACCTTAACGACATGACTAGTCCATTACACATTATTTTTGGGTACTAATCGTGATGGTTGAAAAAGTTTTTTTTTTTTTTTAATGGGGATGCCCCTACAGCCTACCCAACGTGATACTGTAATTCCTAACTCATATTTCTATAAACTCGGTCAGCTTCTGTAGAAATATCGCAGATGTAAATTCTCAAGGTGAAGAAGAGACAATACGTTATAAGGGGGGTCATTACGAGACGCGCGCAGTAATTTAAGGTACAGTTCAGAGCGTAATGTTATTAAAGAAGGGCATTCGAAGAACACGTGATCAGGATTGAAAATTGCATGTCCAGCATGTAGAGGGCAGTATGAAGTTTCTCTAAGCTCCATAAGGAACAAGCGGTCCGGCAACAAGCAATGCCCAAACCGCAATTTGCTGATAAATTCCTCTCCGCTTAATGTTTATAAAAAAGTAGAACCATAGAAATCTAAGAAGAGACGGTTGCAATTGATAATACCTAGCAAGAGATGACTGCTGTATACGCTTCGCATATGTCTATTCGCAGAGTTTCTTGTGTTCCGACTGTATAAAATGTATGATATCAAGTGATGAAACTGGAGAGAATATCACACCACTAGAAGACCCACCTTTAGCTAATGAATATATAATTTCATTGTCGGGAATTCCTCGATGTCCCGGTACCCACTAGAAAGACACAAATATAATCAAGTTTTCCGGATAGTAAATTTTCAACATGATGAATGAAATGAATGAATCTGATCAATAGCCTTCAAAATGCTTTGTTGGTCGGTGATAATGAGATAATTACCTAGAAGCCTCGTATCAATTAAGAATGATAAAGATAGAAATACTGCTACATACTTAGCGGTAAATGCGGAACAAAGATAAGATAATTTGTATTTCCTGCTAATATTAAGAGATGCGATGTAAACTGCTGCTTCAGTTCCCTGAGCCGACTTGGAACCATCTGTATAAATAAGGGTGTGCGGACGAAAATTTTCAGTGATAATATTACTGAATGTAGCGCAGATCAGTGACGGAGGATAAAGAACGTAGTTCTCAGGAAAGAAATATGTTCCTTTATTGGAAAAATTGTATGAATACGGTAATATGAATTGGACGGGTATAGGAATTCGCATAGTCTGTGTCTGATATTCTTCCAATCTAAGTATAACTGAAGCCAGCAGGGGCATCTTGTTATTTGAAGACCACCAGTTGGCGTAAAACGTTCTATGTTCATTCTACTAATCAAGAGTTTTAGTGCTAAATAACGACGTCTAAACTGTAAGGGAGGAATCTTACACTGCCGGTATCGAAGTGCTTCTAACGGCACCAATACAGAGCCGAACACACTCATTTTGTATCCGATCAAGCTTATTTAATAATGATTCAGATGCCGATCCATAAAACATTCAACCAAACTCCATTTTAGATCGAATTAACAATCTATAAAGAGTTAAGCGTATAAAAAGCCCAACAAAAGAGTACTGTATAAATTACGTAAAATGTTAACTGCGCGATTAATAGTTGTTAGTAGATTATCAATATGTGGCCGGCATGTTAAACGCGTATCCAAAGTAATAGCTAAATACCGAACTGATTTGCAAAAGGGAATAATAACATTTTCTGTTGTGATAGATAAGTTATTGACTGTGTAATGCCTGTATGTAAAAACCACTGTGGTACATTTCTGGATACTTAGAGTTAACCCCACCTTAAAAAGTACTCGTTCAATTAATTGAATTTCAATATTAATGTTACATGGGGCGTCGGAAAATATTATATTGGAAATAAATACCGCGATATCATCAGCATAGAGGACATTTTTTAGAATACAAAGGCACATGTACCAGTTCCGATATATATAAATTAAAAAGAATCGAACTAAGAGAAGAATCCTGAGGTATTCCCTTGTATACCACTGGTTGATAACTGGTCGACAATTATTAGAATATAGCGTTGCGAAAATAGTCTACTAATGAAGTGGCAACAATGGGCTGGAATGCCTAGGGACAATAATTTATGTTGTAAAGTGGGAAAATGTACGTTATTAAAGGCGTTTATTATATCAAATAAAACGGCAATATTATATAAAACTGAGAATTTATTTTTAGTCGGTATAAAGTAGGACTACTTTATTTTCTTTTTAAATATGGCCGGGCATAAATTTTCGTTCCCCTTGCGTTTGTTCTTCACAACAGACCAATTGTTGTCACTCTAGATAGAATTAATTTCCAACATATTAACGGAACTCGCAATGATCGGAGAATTATTTTCATTAATAGCGCCAACTTTAGGAATTGCGATTTATACTTGTGTGAACGGCAATTGATAACAATCATGACTGGACGAAGGACTTTGCCTTGTAACGGCAAGATTATCTGTCGCTAATTGAGCGACCGAGGATTGACAAAAGTTCATCGACGTATCTTCTACGGTAGCAGCGTCAGAAGAAGAAGCATAGATAGATGCGTGTGCGTGGAGAATAAATTTTACCGATTGTAATAATTCGCACCGACGGTATTACTAGGTTGCTCTGTTGCGTTCTGCGTTTGTGCGTGTTTGTGTAAAGTGATTGCGTTGTGCGTGTTTGTGTACAGTGATTGCGTTGTGCGTGTTTGTGTACAGTGATTGCATTGGGCGTGTTGGCGCAGTTGTAGCTGCCGCAGAGTATATATATATATATATATATATATATATATATATATATATATATATATATATATACATATAATAAACCAATAAATAATATCATATAAGAAAAATAGATAGTGAAAATGGTTCAATCTCATCGGTGATCCGAATTACGAGTTGATTACGAATAATAAGAAAACGAAATAAACGACACGATTATCGATTAACGAAAACCATACCATATTATGTAAATGCAGGATGCAACGTGCTTCACGAATGTCGATATAGAAAAAACCCAGATGGAAAGAAAGCGGTAAGAGTAGCCTCTAGATTGGTATTAGAAATAAAATAAGTCTCACACTAGCGAATTTTCTTGATCGAATTTACACGATGAAAAACTTTTCGAGAAAACCTTAAAAATGAAATAAGACGCGGAGTGCCCAGATTATCGAAAGAAGAATGTAATCGATTATCTTTAATTATCATTATTTAATCGAAGATGCGGGGTGATAAATACTGTTAACACCGGTAACAACCGCAGATTACTCGGAGCTTAATTAAAAATAAACCAAAAACCATCACGCATTTCTTTTTTGTAACGAAATCGACGAACTTATATGTAGATAGATAAATAAATACACAGACAGACGGACGAATAAACGGAGGGATAAAATTATAAAATGTTACGTGGGTGCGTTTTTGAAGTGAAACTTCTATTGGCGCGTTGTATATGGGTAGTTAACCCGTGAAAAGAGCAATCGAGCGGAATACGTAGGCTGAACGAAGATATATATATATATATATATATATATATATATATATATATCCGTTTGAATGTACCTCTGTTTTGTTGCGCCCTCTATGTGGCATTTATGTTACATATATATATATATATATATATATATATATATATATATATATATATATATATATGAAAACCGATTAGATGATACTGATACGGCATAGATTACGTAAAATTATCCCCGTCTTTCATTTAGATTTTTAATCTAACGTACATTGACCGTAATTAGTAAATCTCTTAATCGGTGTTGGGCTATAACGTTAGCGGGCCGTTTTACACTTCGCGGTTAAAAGGACATCTTAATACCACATCGCGATTCCGAACGGAAATCTTCTTTAAGCCTCCGTGTCTCAATATTGATACTACTGTTTGCCGTTATTACTATTACCAAAACACTACTACGATCGTTACTAATTTTGCTACTATACTCGATGACTACTATTACTATTTACTATCGTAGTACTGGTTATGTAGTGTCGGTCATATTTAGAGCGGTAAACGAACAAGTCTGCACTTAATAGTCGGTAATACAAATGTATATTATTACCGACTCTTGTATTACTTTCTCTTCTGGGCGACGGTTAAAATATCGAGCGGAAACCGCTGTCGGTGATTAAGTTCGTAATTATAAAGAGTCGCGCTTCGGACAGATTATACGATATTAAGGGATATAGATTAGTTCCAAGTTGCAAATTAGTTCATTTTAAACCGTGTCGTTCTCTCGTTTACTATATAGTAGTGAATAGTATGCTCTTGTCACCGTTCAAGGTTCCAGTCTGATTTTCCAGACTAGTTTCGACTATTTTAACGGTTAATTCTTGTAGCGGCAAATTATAGTTTATTTTATATTTTGTTTCTTTCTCTTACAGGCGATATATATATATATATATATATATATATATATATATATATATATATATATATATATATATATGCATATAATGTAGGAGACACAAATGCACGTATGTTCATTTCTGCTTATATAAGACGTAAACGCAGACACACTAATACATATAAAATTTATTCATATATGCGCGCGCATTACATATATATATATATATATATATATATATATATATATATAAAATGTGTGTGTTACCGTTATAAACGCATTTTCGCATACAGATGAATTTGTAAGAATTTCATGTTATCAAGAAGGTAGAGGTAGAATCAAAGAAGAATGGAAGGATTTCAGAATTAAATGTAGTGGAAAGTTTTTATAGCGCACCTATAAGGCGGTGTCATTAAGAATATTATAACATATGTTTATCGAAGAATACGTCATTTATCCCTCTGGTTTAAAAAAAAAAAAATTAAATCTCAGTGATACCATGGCGTCGAAATAAATAATAATAAAAAAATCGAAAATATTAACGATATATCGAACACGAAACAATTTGATCTATATGATGGTCTGGGATTTACGATCGGAATCGATTTGAAATTTTATTCGATTTTTCAAACAACTCGAATCGTACGTTTAATATTTCGGGGGAAAAGTATTTTCAAACAAAAAGAAAATCAAAAAAAGTAAACGTAGTTAGTAGATAATTCGTTTCGATTTAAAACGACGATAATAATAATAATAATAATATAATTATTATAGATTTGGGTAAACTGTATGGAAGCCCAATAAAAAAAAATAATATCATTATCATCAACGCCATGTCGATTCACTGCTGGACTCGGGCTTTCCTAAATTTGTTCGATTTCCGTGTCTAAATTTTCCCAGCGACTTTTATTACGTCATTGTAACAACAAATTGACCGTTTTTTTCTTTTATTTTATCACTCTGTCATCCAATTCTCCGTTTTGTACGTCTATTTTCCATTATTTCGCCTATGTCACATAAATCGAGGTTGAGTTTCAGTTTACTCCAGTTTTTTACCCTACAAATGATACTGTAACCCATCAACAAATTTTTGTTTCCATTTTACTTACGATATTTCTATTATCGTCTGGCTCCGCCAGGCTACTTAAATTGATGTATTTATTTATATTAATCTTACTTGTTTAATCAAAACGAGGGGGCGAACAAATTGACTTTTTCAGCCACTAATGCGAATAAATTCGTCGTTGCTTCTATCTACTTTCGCACAATTCAGGTGCAGTCATCAAAAACAGAATATGTGGTTAAACGTCAACATTCCTCCACAACCACCAATGACAGTAATGAGTGTGGCACACCTCTAAACACACCGCAGCAATAAAGCGCGTTATAGATGATACATCAGCTCCCAGTAACTCTATACTAAGGACTAAAATAAACATCATTACATTTTTAGCCGCAGCAAACGAGGATAATGATGACAACAACGTTGAAATGTCATTTGGCAAAATCATTATAAACAATTGAATAAATTTCAGTGTCCACACTCGTGTCAACAGTGAACAAAACAAATGAGATATCGATGAAACATCCACCAATTATTATTAAGAATATCGCTAATTTTAACAGCAAGTTCCTCCTACAATTATCGGATATATATTTTGAATTAAAAACTCCATTATCTGGTGTTATCACTAGTCCAAAGAACCTGAGCAGTTATAGTTTACAACGTTAATACCGTAAGGGAAAACAAAGAAGTTACACCATTCTACAGATATAGTTGATATTACGAAGGGGATTTCAAGTGATACGTATCGCTAATATTCTACGCTACAAAACCAAGGGACCTCTCCCTATGTCAATTGAAGCCGTTGAAAAACACAATGAAATATTTGAAATCACACGCATCTTAAATACAGTGGTAGTAGTTGAATAACAGAAAAAAATCACAGCTTACGCGATGCAAAAGGTGCCAATTATTCGATCACACAGGCAATTAATGCAATTTACCGTTACATTCTGTCAAGTTTGCTAGGATGCACGATACTAAACTTTGTAATAGAAACCTAGATGCAAAATGTGCCTTGTGCGACAGTTAATCCGTCTAGCAATTCCATAATTAAATGCGCTCTCCTCACGCCCGAGCGAACGTAAATATCAATATTCCCCATGATGTAATGGAAACAGCAAGTAGACTAAATCGGAGATCACATGCTAATGTCGCTCGAACAGGAAATACATCTTCCGCCAGAAACGTAACTAAACGAAAAACTTATTTCAGAATAAAGGTCCCACTCTCGAAATCCGGTCTATTTAGCAATTAATTGGAAAAAGACGCACGCGATGGTTTGGACATTTCGTGTGAATGGAACAGAATCGCATACCAAAGCGAATGTTCTACTTCGTTCTAAACTCGGAGAATAGAAACTTAGGTAGAGCAAAACGACGGTTTGAAGACTCGAAGCCGTATTTGCTAATGATTTAAAATATGTCCGAATAAACCCGGAAAAAACTGACTGGGGAGAAACTGCGGTTTAAGAGAAATGAATGAACGAAAATCGGGTACAAATGTGTCTGCACGGTATAGTGAAAATTCCGAATCTAATCATGGATGATGCAAAGCAACATCAACGGTTCTTGCAGTGATTTCTTTTTTATAAGCACTCACCGTATTGACCTGTCATCACATACTAGCCACAAAACATCAGTGATCGAGAACAAGCAGCACTCATACTTGGAAACGAGGCAGCAAGATAACGATGATATATATATATATATATATATATATGTATATACAATAAAATCATTCAAAATAGTTTTCAAGAAAATATTGCAACAAATAATAAGCAAAATGTAATGTAGTTCGATATCTTCAATATTTTCACCAGACGGGAGTGGTACGTTTCGATAACTTAACAATTATCAAATATGAACCCAACGTACACCTTAATCACGTGTAACCTTTCGTGAACCATCGTACCAAATAATTTCTAAAGTATCTCAATATAACTCCGCGGTTGTAAACTGTAAATTAAAAAACTTATTCATAATTGTTCGAAAGTCAACCATTTGCATATAATAAAATAATTATAATATATTTACATTGTAACGTTTGTCACTAGATTCAGGTGAAAATTCGTATGTAAATTTGTTATATATTATTTTCTAATATTTTTGTCGTCATTATTATCAACGTTTTAGAAAACGAGGCGTGGATTAACGCACTATCGATAAAGTCCGATCGATGTTTATTAAGTATAGGCTCGATAGTGCAACACCAGTAACGGCATCTATGTACTAGTGTATTATTGTCATTTTAGTGATAGTAGGAAGTATCGGGGAAGTGTGCAGGCAGAAAATTAAGTTTCGTCTTTCCGTCGAAGAGATAGTTTCTATCCAATTTAATCCAATTTCCATTCCGTCGCGAATTTCCCGTTCCGTTTATTTCTGCAAATCTTCTTCCTTATTTTCCATCCTCTTTCTACTTGGATTTTACTTCACTAACTTCTGTTTACGTTATATATATATATATATATATATATATATATATATATATATATATATATATATATAATATATATATATATAGATTAAGCACTCCTTGGTCACGGTGACCAATGTATATCGTGCTACGACAACAGGCAAATTTGAACATAGTTTACTTTGAGAAGAATATAGTTTCAGCGTACGCGCCGTTGTTTCGGTAATCAATTATCGAAAAGAACCGAATGATGGCTCCCGAGGGCTATATATTTCTGGGAACGTCGTGAAGATTCCACCAAATCTTAAAACACGTTGTTCGTTTATCTAGATATAAACGGATTTATTTATAGATTTCCACATGCGGAATATATTGTAAAATTAATTCGTCCGCTGGATCGTGTGTTTTTCGACGCAATTGATTAACGTTTAGAATTTATACTAGCGAGTTGTTCGATCGTGACCAATCGGATTAGAAAAAAACAAGTTCAAATCGCCAGTTCTAAATAAATTTTAAACGTACTTTAAAAAAATCATTTCGATCCTGTGTAATTTCGGTTTTTCGTATTTAAATATTTAATAAATTTTACATCGCGAGCTGATTTACGTGGCCAATTATCTCTAGCGTGACGTAATATCTCGTTTATCGATTTTTAACTTTGCTCATTTTTCAAATATCGTCCGTTTAATTAAGTATTTTCTCACGTTTTGTATTACGTAATTTTTTTCTTTTACATTTTTTATAAATTGTTTATATTTTTATATTTTACTTTTTTACACGTTAGTTTTATTATTTATGATTAAGTTAAATTATTGATAATGATCATTTTATTATTAAGTTACCAATATAATTTGTTTGTATTTTTTTATATCTGTATTCTCGCATTTATATATATATATATATATATATATATATATATATATATATATATATATATATAATATAGTGCCCAAAAAATAAAAAATAATATATATATATATATATCACGATCACGATAAGCCTTTGTATATCCATTCCTGGATGAAGGCCTTCCCCAACGTCTTCCACCCGTTTCTGTACTGCGCTTTCCTCAACCAATTTTTACCAGCTACCTTTGGTATATCATTGTGCGCCATCGCCTCATTGGACTTCCCTGTTTCCTTTTTCTGTCCATTGGCCACCACTGTAAAATCCGCTTTGACCATCTATTATCTTCTTTTCGAGCCACGTGGCCAGTCCAATTCCATTTTGTTATAGGCATACGCTCCACTGTATCATCCATATTATATATATATATATATATATGTAAGTTAGATGTTTGTTACTTATGATTAAGTTAAATTATTAATAACGGTTATTTTATAACTAAATTATTATTGTTTTGTTTGTATTTTTTTTTAATATTTGTATTCTCGCATTTTTTTTTCATTTTCCCAACAATGTTCAGTTGGTATTTGTTTATTCAGCACTTTTTCTTCATTATTTAGATTATTTCATGGATAATACTTAATCAATCTGAATTTCATTGTGTATTTCCTTCGATGATGTTTTGTTAGACTCTCGTGTTGCTGTGCTAGATACCTTCATGTGGTGCAACCTGATAATCCTCCAAAGAGGAAAGCTGAAATGTAGTAAATAGTTTTATGATGATTTTTAAAAGAAAACGCGCCTGCAAATACAAAGGATATGCAAGCACTTGAAGTATTTTTTTTTAGTATAGAGATGTTCCACTTGACCTCCCCATTGGGAACCGGGCTTGAGTAGAACCCCTAGTTTTATATATGAAAACATGTAGTATTGCCCACGTCCCGGAGTAAAAGTTCGCTTCTAAATATATAATGTGTATTATATATCTTTTGTACATGCGTTTATTCGTTAATATTAATATATATTAAACCGTTCGGTCACGATGTCATATGGCACATGAAATTTTAACGTTAACAAAAATTTGTATATTCTTGTTGACGTGAAATGTTTTAATGTTAAAAATTCATTTAAAATTATCTACAGTTCACCTTGAAACGCGATATTGTATAGTAAACACCTATTATAATTTAGTGTCGAAATTTTATAGCGTATAACAGAAACGGTTAGATGGAGCACATGACAAAACTGAAATGGATCTAAGCAGGGCACATATCAAAAGGGAACAATAATAGATGAACAAGACGAATTTTGCAGCTGTGATCGCGTTACAAGAGAAGAAACGTCGGCGGACAGCTGACTTGTTGGTATAGGGAGAAACTGGATTTAGAAAGCTCAGAATTGGAACGAATTGATGAGATTGTTGTGGACCACCTGCGTCCAGCAGCGAACGTCAGCTTAGCATGAATATACTCCAACTATTTCACCATCTACTTCTTCTCGAACTATCTGGAATAAGATCAAAACCATTGAAGGCAAGACAACACATTTTGTACCATCATTCCTGAAGATAACCGAGGAGATAGTAACTTGCCAAGATCTAATAGCTACACTTTTTGCTGATCACTTCGCAGCAAACTCAAGTAACTCCAGTTTATCTGCATCATATGTATATTAATGAACAGCATGAAGTCGACTTCTCTTCTGATAATAGTGAACTATATAATCAGATCCTGAGTTTCAATGAATTGGCTACAACTATATCGAATTTCAAAATTAGCGCAAGTGGAGTAGATGGTTTCAATATTTAATTACTGAAAACTGATCCTAGTCTATTTTTATCAATACTTATTGATATTCTTAATGAATTATGGCTTTGTTTCAGATATCTAGTTTCGTGGAAAAAATCACTAGTTATTACAATTCTCAAACCAGAAAAAAATCTTGTGTTCTTAGATTCTTGCAGACCAATATCTCTTACATCTGTTCTTTGTAAAATATTTGAGAAAATCATCGCAACCTGCTTAATTTGGCAGCTGGAACAAGACAATCTTATTTCTAATATGCGTCCTCGTCGATCTACAATTGATCTAGCGCTTTTCCTTCAAAATGAAATATCCTCCACTATTTCTCGCAGGATGCATCTTTTAGCATATATTTATTCGCCTGGAAATTTAAAATTTTACAAACTTTACATAGGTGGAATTTCCTTGGACGTCTTCCTATCATTATCCAAACTAATCACATCTCCTTGCGTACTAAATTAGCTCTGCCGATGACTTTGAACGAATTACTGAATTCAAGACCAGATAATATACGTCGTGTTTTCGATTCATCCAATCATCCGGCCTTTCACTTCTAATCTGAGTATTCTCATTCTTGTTTCCGGCCTTGGAGCAGTATATGGCACGTTAATGGGAACAAGTAGAAGAAGAATGAAATCAATCTTTCTAAATTTTCCTATCGCTTATTTTTACCCGATCATCGATAAAATCGCCAAATTTAATGGTTAAGGGTCGATATTGACGCAAAATCCGCAAAAGAAGCGTTCTCGATTTAATCGAAATTTAAAGGGGATATTCTGAAAATCGGGTGTCTAGTTAACTAACTCTACAATATCATCTAAGTAGCGATAATCGTAATAAATTGAGTACCATATTCTCCACCGTGATAGTGGAAAAGGAACATTAAAATAGATTCTAGTCTATAGACGACCCTTTTTAAGCGTCTCCATAAACGAGTTAAAAACGTTTTATCGTCTGTCGACAGGTATACACTTATACGCGCGTCTAATAATAATCGTCATCATAATCTTAATGATTATAACAATAATAATAATAATAGAGTAATATAATGATAATAATAAAGCGTAGTACGTGTTCTATTAAAAAGGCAAACTGCTGAAAATAATAGCCCTCCTAATACATACATATATATATATATATATATGAACTAACACACGGAGTATATAAAACAGTTATGTTGCAATTCGGTTTGATAAATGAACCAAAGATAAGACTTTTCGCCCATTTGAATCTGGCGTCTTTCTTTGTCTTATAAAATAATCTAATAGACGAAAACAAGACGAAGATGATTTCAAGGGCCGTGGCAGAGTAATGGTTGGAGACGTAGAAGCGTGCGTCATCTTAGAAATAAGCTAGAGATAGAAGCAAAGGTCTAACACACATATAAGAACCCAGAAAGAGTTGCTAAACAAATGGTACTAAAAAAGAGAAGATCCTATTTAAACATTTAGTCTAGAGTACTTGTGTAAATGTTCAATGTGTAAAATATAACACCTCCAAGCGAGATATATAATATATATATATATTTTTTTTTGCGAAAATTTATAAACTAAAACTACGAAAATGCGTATTTTCCACCGGCGGACTAGACGGAAATTAATGAAATCCCACTTAAAAGATGTTATTCAGTACTTCATATTGCACCGTCACCACCACTATTAGAATTACTGATATTAACTCTACTACTAGCGCTGGTCGATTTACATTAGACCATGTCTTATCTTATGTACATTATACACAGCGCACGTGATCATGTTAATGTACGATACGATACTAATGCTTCGTATGAACCATTTGTCAAATTTCGCTACGCGAATTAAAATTTTGGGGAATCCCCAGCTTAGGTGACTTTTTTAATTTATTCGCTGAAAGTTTTTAATACAGAGCACTCTGAGACGGCGTCGTTTATTTAATTATTTTATTTTATATTGTACCGACAGTTTCCTGTCATAAACAATATCGATTATGGAAAAGAAAGAACGATGGAAAGAGGAGAGAAGATTGTAATTAGAATAGGAATGTAAGTGAATATTAATCAGACAGTTCTAACGAATTGCCTAATTTGAGTCTTCTAGAAGAAAACCGTTCATTAAGGATTCGCCGAGAACAGCTCAGCCCACTCAGGTAATTGGAAGTGCATCGCGGCCAGTCATCTGCTAGATCGGCTGGAATATCGATAGTGAACATTTGGTGTACCAGTGAATTTAAGTTGAACCGAAATTTATCATAGAACCTTCGGTATTGTTCCATATAGACGTCCTTTACATGTGAAAAGTTCGACTCCGCATGAAATGTGTCGTTCGATACATCAGAGATACCGTTGTACGTAGAATTATGGACTGCTGTTGTATTTATTCTTAACCGTCGTTAGATGTAGTAAATGAGGTTGAAACAGGAAATAAATAGTATAATTGAGGGGATAGTTTAAGGACTAGTGTTGGAGAACAAAATAGAGGGTACGTGGACGGATGTGGGTCGATAAGAATGCAATGTAGGGCAGTGCGAATAGGGGAGTAGTTTAGGAGTAGACAAAAGTAAACAAAAGGAGCAAAAAAAAAGTAGTGGATGGGCACGTTGGAGTAGACGGGTATGAAATAAAATGGTGTAATATTAAGAATTAGATAATTTATCGATGAAATTTGTAACCGAACGTTGCGCAAAGTTTTCAGCTACACAATTGTATTTTCGAATAAACGCGATTATAATTTTTTTAACAGGAAAAAAACTATCGTTATTACCCTGTTCTATTTACAACACGTGAACTGTTTTATTTTAAACGAACCCACAATCTAATCTAATCTCATCTTTATACTTGATGCCTTCGACTGCATTCCTGAGGTATCACCGTAATAAAGAGTCGAAAAATATACAGTTTATAAAAGCGTTGCGTTGCCGTTTTGCCGTCTAAACCCAATGGATCACCATATGACCGAGGTTGCGACGAAAACGAGGGTATACATGCGCCAGATCGAGAGCGTATAGTACGGTGTGTGTAGTAGTAGGCGTGATACATCATAGGATGTACTCGGAGAATAATCTTCTAACTAATGTGTTCGTTAAAAGCAGGCGCAAATTGAAAGGTCTTATAGCGTGACAGTAACAACGCGTTTTCACACGGAGCTCTGCTTGAGTCATTGCAAGAAAAATGGATAGAGTGTCCATATAAAAGAACACAGCTTTATGACGTCAACGTGCAAATTAAATGAAAATAAAATTGAATAGTCAAATTTTTAGGTTGAATTAAAAATCACCTTAAATTTGAACACGGTGATTAATGATCTCATTACGGATCGATTACGGATATTACAGATATTATGTATTTTTCGCAAAAACTTTGCCCGCTTAAGCTCGTAGCTTTAAAACTGCGTCAAAATATGCCTATCACCACGCTAACCGTATGACGCAGATCCGTAATAGCGCTCTTGTCCTATCGCATTCACACCGGCTTTACAAGTCTTACGTATTATGCAGTAAATAAGGTGCAAGGATCACACTTAATAATTTCCCGACTGACTGTTTGGTTTTTTTTTTTTAAATGTAATTTTACATTTTTCATTCTCCAAGCCGGTTTCTCACTTGGAAAAACTGAAGATAAAAAATGCTAAATCATAACAAGAAATGGAAGTATAGCTAAAGAAATAGTCAAGTTTCAAGAAACCACCTTATATTGTCAAATGACGTTCTTCTGGATTCCTAGTCAGTCACTTAGAATTTCTAAAAATGAACTGGCTGACAGAGCAGCCAAAGAAGCCGCTATGACCCGTCCTGTTACCGACATTCCAACACGTGCTACAGATTTCACGCGCTAGTTGGAGAAACCCCTCGCAATTTTGTGTAATCAGCACGGTGGATAGCTGTTCTAATCACAAATAAATTCCGTCAAATTAAATGTAATGTTCGAACTTGGAATACGCTGTTCAGTCGACAACGAGATGAAATAGTCATCAGCTGGTTCCGACTCGGTCATACTCAAATAACGCTTGGCCGCCTTTTACAGGTGAAATCGGCACCAATATGTAATACACGTAATATTAATTAATTCTATCCTTACAGAACGTCCTCAATTTAATTCTATTAAATCCGCACTTAAGTTTGCAATATTTACTGATGATCCTAAATCATTATCCAAGTGAGTCACATTTCTTCATCATTACAATTTATACAATTTATTATAAAAAACGTGGTAATCTAATTTATATTTATTCGTGCCTCTAGCTATTAGTAGCTATGGCATAGATAAATAAATTTTTTATATAAATATGAGATGGGGAGAAAGACAATATTAAGTAAAACTTATTTCACGTAGAGTAGTGTGCTTCCAAACAAGATATCGGTTGAATATCTAAGGAAAATTAAAAAAGTCACTCGAGTACCTAGGGATGCACATCAATTTTCGTTCTAAATTAGAAGCACCACGTCCGGCAGAAATGTTTGGAAATAAAAGCAAACATTAACGTTATCTACTGAAAATAAACGATTTTTGTACATGGTCATTGTTAAACCTATTCGGACTTATGGAATATAATTGTAGGGTTGTACTAGTATTTCGTACATATAGATTCCATACAAAGATATCAAAACGTGCACTTCGTACGATCACCTGCGCATATCGATTTGAACGCAATAATGACGGACACCGAGAGACTTAAAAATTCCAAGGGTTATCGATGAAATTACCATCAGGTTTACTTACAAACAGGCAAAAAAACTGAAAAAGCACCCTCATGTTGAAGTCATACAGCTCTTTGGTGAGGATTTAGGACGGCTTAAACCACATGACTTAGTGAATTAATGAATAAGTCGAAGTCGCTTCACTATTCGTCATATGTGCTTTCAACTTCATATCGTTATTATCAAATAGCCGTTACAATGATCTTACAAGGGGAAAAAAAGAGCATATGTAAGTAGTAGTACATGATGGCGTGTTAGAGAAGAAAATGATGTAAAAATATTATATATATATATATACAAATAAAAACAATTTCTTCATATATATTTGTATGCGCCAACACTGTGCGATCTGTTCACTATAGTGAAATTAAAATTTGAACATCCATTAATATTAATACCACAAACAAAGACCTCCCAATATAAATATCTGTAATTATAACACAAAAATTGATAACACAGACTTAGTTGTTTTAATTAAAACTGTGGATTATCGAACGATTAAAAATTCTAGGAGACGACGCAGAGTATGCTCAACGTTGAAACGGGCATCTCTCAACTGAATTTCGAAAACAACACAAAGTTGAACTTACTACTAACAAGGAAGGAGAAAGAAAGAAAAATTTATCGTTAAAATAATTATACACGGAAAAAACGGTCTAATAATAGATGTTGTTTTATCGTTTCGAAAAATTTCATAAAACTTAATCATAACTTAAATATAGGCGAAACTGAAAAAATAAGCTTATAATTTCGCAGGAAAAATTCCATAAAAAACCGGCATCGACAAAATGTCAAAGGAAGCTTGGACGATATAGCACCGCAGAGTCGATCGAATCAACGAGCGATTAATAACGATGAAAATTTGGTTTTTCCCAGTTCACCGGTAAAAGAAATAGTCGGTATCTACGAACGAGTAAAAGAATTAAAGGCGATAAATAACGGAACTGTTTTCTATAAGGACCCGCAAAAGATAATAAATGCGGCACGCTTACGCTAATTTTAACGAATGATTTTAAAACTTCGATCAACCGCAATTGTAAAACGTGGAGTTCGCTTTCTATTGGAAAAGTAAACGACAATGGAATTCGTCCCTTAGAATTTCGCGCCAAAATTGATTTACTAAAAAAAAAAATTAAACGTAGATTCATCCGCATTCTAAGCGATTACATGATGATAAAGTAGAAACACGGATAACAACTTTTGTGTGGTCAGATTACAAATTATCGCTGAATAGAGTACACAGAAAACAAGCATAGACGCGCTTAGAAATTAAGTGCTTCCTTCTTGTTTGATAAATGGACAGGAAAACCAACATCTGTGTATTAAATAAGATTGATAATACGAAAAAGAATGTTTTCACTGGTGCTCGGAAAGATACCGGAATATTTCGGTTAGGTAATGTGGAAAGTATGGATACCTTGTTTATCCAAAGAAAAGTTACTGGAATAAGAAGTGAAAGGCGCAGGAGTTCGTGTTCCAGTCAAACGGACGGGCGCAGTTTGCAAAACGATTGGTCATCATACATGTTAGAATTGTGTACCAAGCGAGTGACAGACCGTGGACACGATACTTCTGCGTAGAATGCATTCAATGAGAGTAACATAATAGACAGAGTGATATAAAGGAGCAGAGACGAGAAAAAGGATATAATGCACATATTTATAATAGAATACACGTGCAGACTATCATCATCGTCGTATTATTCGTAGCTAGATGTCGTGACTAGCCATTATACGTTTATTTTTACGTATAAAATGAGCTACTAGACACTACTAACTATTTGCAACACAGATGCCCGTGCATAAGATGTTATACGGAGTGGAGTGCCATTGGTTTCCCCGTGATAATAATCAAGACTTGCGTAATGATGAAAAACATTCTGTCGCCAGTTGGTTTCGAACCCTGAACCGTCCAGTTAATAGTCGAACCATCTAGTAACTATGTCAATGCGGCATTTTGTACACACGTATTATAATATATATATATATATATATATATATATATATATATATATATATATATATATATATATATATAACGTATACTAGCGCAAATAAAATCATGGAAACGAAAAAAAAAATGGGGTAATTGATAAATAGAGAAAAATAGAAAAATTTGTTTCGCGGGGAAGAGTGTAACTAATTATGTCGGATGAAGCTGATTAAAATACAAAACGGTCGAACTTACTATGGAATATGACTGCGAAGTTTTAATTTTATACAGTGATGTCGTGAAATACTATATAGACTATAATTAAACCAACCGTGATGATAACGATGATGACCATAACGGTGATGATAATGACTAGAACAGTGATGATAATGATGACTACCTGCGGGTAAAACGGTAACAGAATTTCATTAGGCATTTGGCGCATTTTTTCCTGTAATGAAAAAAACAACAACAAAAAATGTTTTAAAACTTATTTCCGAACGAGCTGTGGGATGGTAAAGGAAATCTAATTGCCGCATGCAACTGACTACGGTGTACATTGTATAAGAATCGCACTTTTTCTACTTGCTTCATTACGTGCGAAAATTAACTTGCAACTTTTTTCACTAGCAACAATTTCTCGTCCGACTCTGCGCCCAACTAAAACGGTTCATTATCGTCGGTCGTCCGACAAGAACGTTCACGTACGACCGACCGGCTCATTTCCCAAAACTATCGCGTCTCGAGGTTATCCGTTAGCGGTTTTCTTTTGCGAAGGTTTCTGACCGTCGATAAGTAGTTGGTCTTTTTTAACAACCATGGTATTGAACGAAATATTTCGAAAATATTTAAACAAATTTTGATATCCTCGCGTGTAAAATTCTCGGTTGAAAATTTTATAATAAACGCTACAAGGAATTATATATGATCAAAAGTTAATTTTTGGAAAGACGAAATAAATTACATAAAAAGAAAACGCCATAGTGGTCTAAATATTCGTAGAGCTTTAAACGGAACCAGTTGTGGCAATCATCCCAAAACAAATATTTTCATATATTAAGCGTTGATACGATCACAAATAGACTATCCAGGACAAATTATCACATCTTTCAGTAAGTCAAGAATGAAAACATTAGAAGTACTACAAAATATTACACTAAAAAATGCAATAAGAGCACTAAGATCAAGCCCCAATCATTCGATTCACAGGTTGAAACGCCAGAACTACCAATATATTTATATTTACAACTAATCACGGATAAATTTGATTTAAAATGTAAATCTAATTGAAACCACCCTTTAAATAAAGTAATTACAAAATTATACACATATGTATCAGGTAATCGATATTGGTATAATAAGACACACCGATCTTTAATCATAAGTTATTATAACTTAAAGCTGTACAAAATATTAGGATGCCGTATTACAATACATTATATAAATACATTATCAAAAAGATGAACATAAATTTTTCTACAGATGTTTTCGGCAATAAATGATACGCTCGATATAAATAATAAAATTTTTATAATGGAACTCATAAAGGAAAATCAAAATTTCTTCTTACAAACATTAATCTTCCTATTTAATGAATCATTCATAGCGGAAAATTTCCTGAATCTTTAAAATTAGGTACGATAACTCCCATTTATAAATCCGGAGATAGGGTTGACGTTTGCAATTATCTGCATTCTATCTACTATTTCAAACATTTTTGAGAAATGCGTCAAAGAAGTAATGTTAACTTACCTCGGAAAGATAAGTATCTTTAGCTTGAATCAATACCGTTTCCTACCTGGTAGGTGCATAAACGAGATGCCCTTTTTCAACACTTTTCTTACATCATTGGTAACCTAGAAAAGCTCTGTCCTGGTCATTTATCTAGATATTCACAAAGATTTTGATGCAGGAAATCATACAATTCTCGTTTAGAGAAAATTAGTTATTGTGGTTTTAACGTCTTTGAATGGTTTCAGTCTTACCTGGATAATAGATCTTACGAGACAAAAATAAATCGTGTAAAAAGTGAATACGTCATTCGGAGCTTTAGGGTCCCACATGGAAGCATTTTAGACCCTCTGCTGTTGTTTATTTACATTAATGATCTTTACAATCTTAAGCTAAATGACAAAAAAGTTATTGCAGATGACACTGTGTTAGTCAACGGTTACAATCCTTAGCCCAAGAACATTATAATCATGTTATAAATATCAACCCACTAATACGCTTACAAAACATCGTACTAAATAATATCTGTACTGATTCTGGCACTATATATAAACGTAAATACTATTTCATTGCGTATACGCTATTGAACTCTTGAATTATGTATACAAAAATAAACTATCCTTCGACATGATGGTATCACTAGTGCTTACTCATTCCAAATTCCTGTGAGCATGTTACAAGGATTCAGTCCCTTTATGATGGAACCGTTGTCTTTAATTCACAACGTAACCTTATCAAGAGTAACTTAAAAAACTATTAAAAAAACGGTATAAGGTAATAATGCAGTATGTTTCATTCCGATCAAAATTATAACTAAACACATATTGCTTATTAATATATCTACTTGAGGATCTCATCAGCATACAAAATTTTGCTCATTTATTAAACTCTCATTTATTTTATTCCCTTTCACTATCCGTTTCTACTTTATTCCGTTTATTATCTCATAAATTATACGTTATCTAATTTTATGTTTATTGTCGTATAAGTTTAAACTGTCTTTTAGCTCATCTCTGATTGTAGTAGTAGGAAATATTTTTATTTCATTATAACTTACAATTACTTTGTTTGATTTCACACGATATAATTCATATAAAAATTACCACACTAACACTTCTATTATAAGCTGTCAGTTTAATATATATTAATTTGTACAATTACTTTATTTAGTTTTACACGATACATTTAATATAAAAATTAATACACTGACACACTGGCTTTATGTTGTACACCTGTATACATTCTTCTTTTTCGAATTTGGCCAGCTAAGGACCACAGAAACATTACACACATGACTTCAATTTATATTTTCTTTTTTGCTGTTCAGTATTCTTTTATTTTCTCGGAATGTTTCTGCTTCCTTTCCACCGTCCATGTATTCCCAGTCCTCTTCACTGTGGTTTCTACAAACCCATCGAACGAATTCATATTCCGTTTAAATTTATTTCGGTAATATCTTCCTTAAAAATCCTCATGTGTTCCATATGTTTTTTCACTTGTATAATCCATGGAATCCTGGTTTTTAAGATTCCTATCGAAGAAGTCGAAAATTCGTTTCGTAAGACGTCCTTTATCCATTCGTTGGAGATGACCATAAAATGCGGTTCTTCTTTTCTTCATTGTGTCGCTAATTTTTTCGATTTTTTTTTTTTGTTTATCTCCATATTGCTCCTCAATCGTTCTTCATCTTTTCGAGGACCTAGTATCTTCCGTATTATTCTTCTTTACTTTTTTACTAATTGGTCCATTTCCGTACGATAATCCATTGTGAGACATTCTGCCGCGTATAAACTCTGTGTTTTAATAACTGTGCTGTAATGTCTGCTTTTTTGCATTAATGGAGATTGATTTTTTATTATAAATGTTCCTGGTTTATTTTTTACCGTGTACTTGTTAACGTTTCTTTTACTATTGCTAACAGCTTTGTATTCACTCCGAACTCTTCTAAAACAATGAACAGAGCATGTCTGTCGAGTCGTATGCTTTTTTCCACGGAGATGTTCTCGATCTTTGTTTTTGATAATTAATTTTCAACACTTGTTCCACACAACATCTTCCTTTCCGGAATTCAGCTTGATGTTCCCCTAGTTGTTCATCTAATTGTTCTTCTAATATTTTCTGAACTATTGTTGAAAAAATCTTACAAGTTACATGCGGTAGCGATATTCCTCTATAATTGTTAACATCTGTTTTATCTCCTTTCTTATGATGTGGATGTATTTACGCCGTTTTCCAATCCTCTGGTATCCTTTCCGTTTGCCAAACCAGTTCAAATACTTTATGCAGTTTTTTAATAATATTTGATGTTACTAATTTCAACATTTCTGCGACAATTGCATGCTCGCCCAGTGCTCTGTTGTTTTTAAGTTGTTGAATAATTTGACCGATTTCATTTAGATCTGGAAGTTTGGAGTTTTCTCTTTTACTTGGATGTTTACAATTTATATGTTTCATCGTTGGTACTCCGCAGTATAGTTTTTTGAAATGTTCTGCTAATATTTTACAATTATCTCCCTTGTTTAAAACTAGTTCACCTTTGCTCTCTTTAAAACACACAAAGTAGGTGGTCTATACTTTTCTAAACTTTGTTGAAATGTTTTATAAAATGATCTAGTCTTGTTTTTCTCAGAATCATTTTCTATTTGCTATAATCGCTCCCTTTCAAAATTTCTTTTAGTCCTTCTTGTAATCTTTGTTACTAACTTCCTTTGATTCCTATATTCTTCATATCTATCATTAAGGTTGGATGAGTACCATATTTCCCACGCTTTCTTTCTCGATGACTTCTTCACATTCTTCGTTCCACCACAGATGTTTTCTGTTTTTATTTAAAGGAGCTGTGATGTACGCTGCATCAACTAACTTTTCCTTTATTTCACTCCATTCACCCGAATGGATACTCAAATGACTTTGGAACTCTGTTTTTTTCAGTTTCAACGTTTCGATTTTGCGTCTTTTTATATGCTTTCATTTGAGGAATGACTCTTACTTTTACTGTTGTTAAATAATGGCCCGATTCTATGTTGGCTTCTTTTCTCACTTGAACAATTCCAGTTTGTGCATTGAAGTCACCTAGCATGATCGTGATATTATTTTTTGGAATTTTCGAAAGTTCATCTTCCAATTTCTCACAGAATTTTTCCACCTTTTCTGGATTTTTCTTATTATCGTTGTTAATAGGCGAATGACAGTTTATCAAAGTATAAAAGTTATTTGCGCAATGAAGAATTAGGAAAGATACGTTCATTCGGCGAATGAAGGCGAGAGACGGACTTCAAAAGCTCGTTATTCACTAGAAACGCCGTTCCCAAGTGCGGAATTTCATGGACTGCTGGGTTCGCTCCATTTTTGCCTTTAAAAATGCGATATCCTTCTGATTCCATAACATTCTCATCGGTATATCTTGTTTCCTGTAATGCAAGGATCTCAATTTTATATTCTTTCATTACTTGAATAAGTTGATTTAGTTTTCCAACCTTCAGAAGCGAATTAATATTCAAAGTGTTCCAAAGTAGTATTTTCTTTTAGTTCTTAACTTATGTGAATTATATCTATCACTATTCACGCTCTTATACGAATTTTTTTCAACTGTTTAATTTCACACGACATATTTAATATAAAAATTAGTGCACTCACACTTCTATTATAAGCTGGCACGCTGGTTTTACGTATTAATTTATACACCTTGTATACAGACTTATCGTTGTTGATGTTTCTATATGAATTTTAGTAAGAAAAGTCTCTATTTTACACTTAATATTTTGTTGTTTATCCTTGCGTTATAAGAGTAATGACTAATTTGAACTTTTATCTAATTTAGCTGGCTACTCGTGCACACCATGTGCATTTGCGAGCATTATATAATCTAACGTTTACTTTTGTAACTTTATTTTCCTGAAATATATTGATTGATTGATTGATTATTATTAGTATTATTAGTATTAGTATTGTTATTTTTATTACTATTTGTATGGCCAACATACAATTTTATAAACCATGGTTTAAAGATATTTCAATCTATATAGCACTTATCATCTCTGTGATAAACACACACGCTGAAATACAAGTAATAATCGCAATATTGAACTACTTTAACTAAACGACTCTATCTATTCTAACGTTTTCGTATAATTATCACACACACAGACGCATATATATATATATATATATATATATATATACATAAATAACTACACACACACACACGAACGTGAGTTCAAAATAAAAAACGAAATTCACCCATTATTATTTTCCGAAAGATAAAACTACCCTGAAATGTTATAACTGCTCATTATAGAGCGTCTCATTATTCTATTTTGCACTTTTCTTTTGTTTTTGTTTTTTTTCTGTTTGGTTTGGTTTCTTTATGTTTTTCGGTTTAGTACTTTCATTTTTTGCTACCAGTCTTCGAAACAAACTACAAATGGTAATAGCGTGAACAACTTAACAACGGCTAAATAATGGCGCGAACGAAATAACAAGATCGAAACTAAAAATTCAAATAATAACGTTTTCAATGATAAAAGTATAATCGCAATAATAACAACGACGAATAAAAACTACAACAATAATAATATAATAATAATAATAATAATAATGATAAATAATAAGAACGGCGGTTTATAAGCAAGAGGGGATGGAGTAAAATTTATAAATCGATTTTATAGAGAATAGTCGTTACATTCAAAATTTTTTAACAATATCCCATAATCGACTTTTATCGGTTCTTATTGTTCCTTCCTAACCGCATCCAACCAATAAGCCGTGTTTCTCCATCTCATACATTATTCATTACAGACTTCCTCAAGTTATCACATTATATATATATATATAAATATTTTATATATATATATATATATATATATATATATGTATGTATACATATATATATATATATATATATAAATATTTGATTTCTCACGATTGTTTTTTGTCAAAAACAAATAACAATTTACGATATGAAGGACAACAACCTTATAAGTACCTAAGGTACGTGATAGAGTTGACACTAAACGAAACAAAATCAGAACGTACAGCAAACACATAATATAAATTTCATTTTGAAATTTTTCACACGCAGGTATACAAAAATATCCGTTACGAATGCACGTAATATAATGTCTATATATGTTGTATGTTTACGTGTGTGTGTGTGATTATATGTACATATAATTTAAGTGGTGGTACAAAGTTATTTAAAAAAAAATCATTAATAATTTATATTTTTTTATGGATTTTACTTAATAAATTTGGCAAAATTATTACGAATAATACTATTTGCCAGTGTAACCTTTTACGCAATTAATACATCACCAACGGAATGTAATGAACGAACAAATTGCTATAATAAATTGCAATCGATCGTAAATCTTAGTCGCCAAATTTGGAAGTTTTTTTTTTCTTTTTTATTTCAAAGTATTAAATTTCCATAATTTTAAAAGGATTTTAGTTTAAAAATAAATATAATTGCACGTGCATAAGTATTATTTTTTAAACAACTTTTTATTTTATCGCTTTCTGAAACATGCTAACGAACTATGAAATATTTTTAATTAATTAACGCATACTTCTATATATTAACTACCTATGTAAACGTGTCTGTGTACACATCGCGGGAACTGTATATTATTTAATTTTTTTTTTTTTACGAGACCCAGCTAAACCTTGGTGGCCGGTAAATTCCAATTTAAGTATTATATAATAAATTACAATTTTTAAATAATAATGACGCACTTTAAAATAAAAAGAAAAATAAGAAATAGTTTATAATCACAGCTTAACAGATAATGCAGGGAATATGGAGAAAAGCGTATCATTTTATTTAGTGATTTATATCTTCTAGGAAATTTATTCAAATACGACTAGTACATTGTCTCCGATTATCTCCGTTTGAAAAATTTAACGCTCTACGGGGATGAGACCAATACGCAACCTACAGTTATAGTAACAAATCTACGAAGTCGATGAGGGGTGATTGATTTTGGTACACGAGCAATCCATGAAAATAGCAGAAGATGCGTCTGAACAACACTAAAGTATTTACCTTTTTTTTTCAGGGTTTCCCAAGTGATAGTTTATCTGAATTTAAAAACGTAGATGTGAAGGTGGAATAAACGGGGGTGAAATGCATGATAAGAAAGCCTGTTCAGCAGAAATATCAATCCGGAGTGACTAGGAATCCAAACAAAATTCTAAACCAACGCCTGGTCATATAATTTTTTGGACATATGTCTGATATATCAAATATCGAGGGGCGAGAATTAAACCTGAATCGACAGTTCTGTATAGCTGTGAGAATGCCGTGTATTTCTTAATTTTCATACACTCATATACATATATGTATATATATATATATATATATATATATATGTGTACTTTTGGCTCAATTCACGGATAATTGATGTTATGTCAGTTTCGTTCCCCTGCATGTTGCGCATATTCATATAATTATATTTGAATTTTTGGTAATATCATCAATACAATTTGATTATTTTTATTGTCGTTATTATTATTATTATTATTATATATTTACTACGAATATATGTCAGTTCATGTAATATATGTGGATGGGGGTGTTGTATTTGTAGTAAAATAAATGTTCTCCCCTAACGAATTGAGTACCAAAAAATCCAGTAAAATTAACTTCTGCATTGCTATTTACTCATTTTTAACTCGCATAAACACACTTGTGCAAGTGTGCATGAAAGTTGCAAGCCTCAAAAAAGAAAGAAAAAACTAAGCGGTGAAAAGCAATCACATTCTGTTATGCTGTTCAATAAATATATGGGGGGGGGGAAGAATCTGTGAGAAAATGAACTGGAATAAAAAAAGAAAAATACCGTACAGATCGAAATGTGCCTAGGGAGAAATTGAAGAATAATTTAGCCGGGAAAAGTGGAAATGTATACGTCGGAAAATGTTAATCAGGAAAACTGTCGAATTTAGAAACTTGGATGATCATTTTTACAATAGGCCAGTCGTACGTGAACGTTTAAGCTACGTATTATTTATGTGTGAGTCATTGTTGTTGGCATCCATTTATTTATTTACACGCGCACACATCGTACAATAGTATGTGGATAAGCTTTAGGTTCGCGGTAGGTACAAAAAATAAAATAAAAAAAAAACACCTAAATGAGGTAGACGCTAAAAGTTGACAAGAATGTAAAAACAGAGCCGAGAGAATATCCTGATGGAAAGTAACAGCTTTTATACGGACGGTAACATTTTTCGGTCCGGCTTAAATCCCGCAGAGCCGCTTGAAAGTTCACTTATATTAAAAGTCTCCGCGCGAAAGAATCGTTCCCCCAAGGACCAGTTTTATTTCGTTTTTTTTTTTTTTGACTTTTCGCGAAGACTATCGGAGGCAATTTCAATTTTGCGACGGTGCTTTTAAAGTTGACCGACCAACGAATTTCTAAACCGTTTACGGTGTCTCCGCTCGAATATAAAAAACCTTTTTTCCGTCCACTCTTCGTAGTTATTTTTCATCAACCGATTTGTGTTTTCCTCTTTAACGATTTTCGTCTATTATTAAATACAAACTACTCGGTCGACGAGCAGAAATTTTTTTCTTCTTAGATTTTATTTTAATATTTTCGGTAGTAATTTGTCGTTCTGTTTTAGCTGCAAAAACAAGGTTAGCGAATTTGAGTCGATGGGATTTATTTATTTTATTTTCAGAAATTAACTAAATTTTTCCATCACCTTTGGCTATGGCGATTTGAAAAACGTTTCCTAAATACTCTCGGTTCGTGGCAATTGAAAAACGTTTTTTTTTTTCAGAAATACCTCGTTTAAAAATTCAACGTTTCGAACCAGACGCATCATCATTCGATACGAATATAAGAATATAAACTTAGGGAAAATAACTTTATTAAATGTTTCGTAAAATTTCTGCCGGATCGTTATGAATTCGACTTTAAGTTTGAAATTTTAAAAATCTCCTCTTTGATTCAGAGGAAAGAAGTGAAACTTCAAGACGTTTTCCAAATTCACAAAGAAGAGAAACGCAATGTCCGCTGCTGCATAACTTGACGCGGCGGTGACTAAAATGTTTTCTCGTTCTTAAATTTACGTCGCACGTACATCTTTTGCGCAGCGAAGAATTGAACGAAATAACGAATAGCATATGCAAGAGAACGATTACGAACACGCAAAAAATATTATTTCATAATTTTAGTACTGTATGAGTACAGCATACAGGGAAAAGTACAGTAACCCGACTACACTGCGAGACTAGGCCTGCCTGTATGCCTACGTGCATAAGCTTTTAGCTCGCTCGCTCGTTTCACGGTTTAACACCCCATATATAACGCGCCAATAGAAGTTTCACTTCAAAATATCAGGAACATTAATACCGCGCACATAGCGAAGCATTTATTAATGCTTATAAAAATATATTTGAAGTTCGTACGTCAACAAACTTTCGTGTTATTTCCATTTCGAGAATGAAATCGTAACGACGATAATGATTAGTATTATTTTAAATCGTAGCATCGGAGTAGTGCTTTTAATAATTTCGAGCGTATACTTATAGAAAAAAGGATGAACATAAATGCACGTTTGAAAATACTAAAATGTTACGTACGATCTGTAGTTAGTCATGCTTTGGAGACGTGAATAACGAAGAAATTCGTCGAAAAGAAAATACATGCTTAATGTGGTGCTACCGTCGTCTAGATTGTATCAAATGGGTAGAGAAAATTACCAACGATGATGTCTGTTGTCAGTAATATCGGAGCTGAAAAAAGAAATTCTCGGGAGGTAAGATGAAAATCATTTTTCCATATCATCTGAGTGATCCAGTAGCGATTTCGATGCCGCAGTTATTGTTAACGCGCTGTCTGAAAAGTCGTAGATGCATATCCGATATAACTGCCTCTCGAAACTCTGGAGTGAAATAGTACCTGATCCGTTGGTATTTATCTGAAAAAATCATTCTTCTAGTTAAGACTCCGTTAATACCGGGTAGTGGTCGGGTAATGTGACTGATATATTTTGAATAGCAACCTATTATGCTACACCTATTAAAATGTCTTTTCTATATCTGAAAAGAACTGGAAAGTTTAAATAGTATATTTTAATGGAGAGCAATTAAAAATTTATACTTTGTGGTGGACACAAAATAGCTGGAGACTGAAAAGATAATTATATACGTTAAAAGGTTTAAATCGTTGCACAATTATTTGCAATGAAATTTATAAATTACATCGACATAATTATATTATATTAAATGAAAACGGGATATTTAAGTTTTGGTATCAGTTTTTACCATTTTCTTATTTCTTATTTATTTTTTTTGACATTTATTTATAATGTTTATTTACTTCAGTTTAAGTTATAAGCATAAACTCTACAAATTTTATATTAGATGGAACAAGGGACTATGTTATCTCATCCCTTCTTCCATGGCAATAAGTTAAAGTGTGGAGCTCCATGCCCTATTTTTCTTAACTACACATCCATATATATTAACAAATTAGAATTTTAAATTTTATGGGACATTGTAAAGAAAGAAGGAGAGAAACTTGCTAAAAAAGAACAAAAAACAGTTCAATGAAAATATTCGATTTAGCACAGGATACCCTTTATTGGGGTTAATAAGTCAACAACCTTTAGCCTGTCTCGCTATAATATATTATAATAGCCTCTTAAATGATTTTTAAAAAGTACATCGAACTTTACGATAATGACGATAAGACATTTTTATTTTTTATACGGCAAAGTTCAAATTTTCCTCGAAATGTAGTAATACGCGAGACGAGAACAAGTACCATACTTAAACTGAAATAATCGAGGCTGTCATATTGTATTTAAGTTCAACAGGAATTTTATTATTATTATTATTATTGTTATTATTATATTAACTACTTAAGCACGTTTTTAAACTTTCGTCGACCTATTTTATATCATTCTTTTCATTACTTATTTCCTGACGACGATAGAGCGATTTTCTTTTGTTCAGGACACGCGGTTCGAAACGACGAAAATCGCTAGTAAGAGGCGAACGTCCGCATTTCTTAGTAAAGTCGAAAAATCACGATTACGTATATTTATAAAAGAGGTTTTTGCCTCTCTTCTTCCTTATATTTTCAACATTATCATTATTAAAACGATTTTCGTTAAGGTAATATACACGTTCATAGAAATCGCCTAAATATTAAGTTTTCAAATGACTATTTAAAATTATTATTTATTAATTTCAATTATCTTTATAGGTGATCTTAATTATAAGTATACAGCCCGCAATTGTTTAAATAATAATGTAGCTAGTAATATTTTGCTGGAAGCGTCGTATAAATATAATTTCTTATGCCATCGAAATTATTACCGCCTCGGAACTCAAATGCAAGATCCTCATTTGTACCGATTCTCTCAGCTCTATTCGATGTCTTCAGAATAAGCACAAATCACAACATGCTTTAGTTGGAAAAATTTTGACTCATACTGCATCCTATAAAGAAGCAATAATAATGATGTGGATACCGGGCCATAAAAAGGTAGGTTTAAACAATGTGGTCGACAAGGCAGCTAAAGAATCCGCTATCTTAACTCCAGTGCCAAGCATACCAATTCCAACAACGGATTTTATGGTACGCGACCAGCTGAATAGCCGAGCAGCTGCAAAATACTTATTTCTAAACCAGAGTGCACCTTTCTGTGATTCCCGCAGCTGCCCTCTTACTATTCCTCACATCCTGTTATCATGTCCCTCCTACGCAACCTACGGTCTTTCTGCTGGACTTGCTTCATTCGTAACCGAAATCCTACAGTACACTCCATCCGCTAAATCTAAGCTCATAAACTTCCTTTCATTATCTAATCTTATTCGTTTAATCTAATTATCATTCCGCGCCTCTGGCCTTAGTAGCAGTATAAGGCACGTAAATTTAAAAAAATATATATGTATACAATTTCCATACGTTATCATCGCTAGATCCTACACAGCGTACCGGTTAAATATAATCGAAAACACGGTGCGATCGATTTAGTATTAATAAAAAAATTGAATAACACCAGTCTTCGTGTCGTCTTTAGATCGTAAACCCATTTTACGTTGTATCACGATGACAGAATTTATCTACAAGCATGAAAATGGGAAACAATTTAAAACGCAACCTAACTAAAATATTAAACTATTTGATAAAAAACATATGCGTAATATTAATAATTTTAGTCAATTAATTCTAAACTATATTGCGTATTCCACAAATTACCGTCTAATAACTGTCCACCCAAACGTAGCGTTCTATTTTACGTAAGAAAATTTTAATCCTTTAAAAATTATCATAGACGCCAGTCAACTAAACACAAATTTAATTCATTCTAGAATAACATCAGATCGTAGTATTCTTACTTACTAATTGGAAAAATCAAACCCTTTTTAACATCACTTTCTTCGTAAGTAACAAAATTTCTGGAAAACCGGTAAAAATTTATTTATAACAATTCAATTTATACCGTCAATGAATTAATAACAAACTGGACGGTAATAAACTGCAATTACCGGCGCGTCTTATTTCTCCTTCATGAGTATTCGTTAAAATAAAAAGTAAATGAGGACGTCAGTTGTCAACTATTTGCTTCAGCTCCCTTTAGATGAGATTTACTTGCAACGCCGATTAGAATCAACAAATAGAAATTAACTAATCCTGCGGTGATGATCAAACTCCCTGCAACAGCGATTAAACACTTATCTCGCAAGGTGATTGCATATTTTACGAACGTTATAAACTATTTATTGGTATAATAGCAAATAGAGCATCAAAATGCATCGAATTTAATAGAGAACAAGCGGACTTTGGATCCGGTTTTAGTACAAATGACTACCTACTGATAATTATAACATTAATACAGAAATGCGAGGAATATAATACAAAACTGTATGTGGTTTATATAGATTTCGAAAAGGATAGCGATATGAGCGGTAATAGATACATTCTGAAAAAGAATATATATAACTAATCAAGATTATCTTCTACCAATCTAGCAATGTGAAGAGGGGTACAACAAGGAGATACACTGTCACCGAAACTGTTTGTTGCTGTATGAGAATCTATATTCGGAAAAATAAATTGAAACTCAAAAGGTATAAAGATTGATAGAGAATATCTCGATCATCTTCGATTTTCAGATGATGTGATACCAAGCACCAGTGCTGAAGAACTACAAGGAATGATATCGGAATTTTAAATACGTATACAAATAAAATAGGATTCAGAATAAATTTAAAAAAAAAAAAAAATGTCAAATACGAAAGAAGAACTAAGAATAAAAATTGATGACAGAGATATAGAAACAGTAAATTAGTACACATATGGCGGACAAAGAATTACGACAGATAGGAATGTATTAATGCTAGCGGAAACAAATCGCAGAATATCTTTATCTTGGGTAGAGCCTCTGGAAAACTAAACAGCGTATTCAGAAACGAATAAATAGGATCCTACTAACTGGAAACAATTGGAGAAAGCCTACGTCTAGCAGTAGACTGATATAGGCTGAAAAAAAAGTATGTGTATGCGTGTTAAAAATTCCAAGTAGTCGTTCTTGGCAGACGCTCCAATCTTTCTCTTGGAAATAAGCTTTTAATTTATAAAATAATGTTAAAGGTCGCGTGGTCATTGCTGTGGTGCTGTAAAAACAAACTAGTCATATAAATAAGATTCAACGGTTCCAAAATAAGGTCATTAAGTTATTTATTGCTCCTCCATGGTATGTTTCGAACTATAAATTACATCGTGATCTTCTCATTCCTTATGTTAAAGACGAAATCAAACGCGCCGTTGAGCAGTGTAAAAGGCGCATGGAGTTTTATAAAAATACACTTTCTATCAATTTATTACATAACAGTCTTCAGATACGCCGATTGAAACGAACCAGGATATTTGATTTACCCCAATTTCTACTGGAATCCATTGCGAAAACGCTAATGGGTGTTAACCCCACCCAAACCTATTTGTACTTCATAAAAATTGCTAGATGACCTCGGTTAGTTGTAATTATATTATTAAAATAAAATTTAAAAAAAAATATTAAGAGTACTTAGTAAACTAATACCCGACGGATAAAATTGATATTAGAAGGATCTTTGCCGGGGGTACAAGTTAAAGCTGACCAAACACAGAAAATTAAAAGTTATCGGGATAAATATAGTCAGTTTATTATTTAAAAAAAAAAAAACCTTTTTATATATCCATACAAACATACATATCAGTATATTCACATATGTATTTAAATATGTATGTAAGAATACGTATATATATATGTATATATATATACGTATGTACATACAAAATCTTAATAATCATACAATATTAATATTCGTAATATCAGTAGAAATGTTAGTAACAATAATTATAATAATTTTCTTAATGCAATTAATGCATTTTTGTAAGAATAATATATATATTTTTTTAAATTGCGGGTGTCTTTACAGCTTACGCAAAGTGATACTGTGGGGTCTAATAATAAAATATTTTTGTAATGAAATAATGAAATATATACGAAATTAAATTAATGAATGTCTCATAAACAAAAGGTAACATACGGTTTCCCGAAGTAATGAAACAAGTTATTTTAAGACGACGAATAATTATATATATATGTATATATATGCGCGGGTATATGCATACCGTTTTATGTACTCTAAAATGATTATTGGTTTATATTACAAAATGTTTTTGTAATTAAATAATCAAATATGTACGAACTTCAAATAAGGAACGTCGTAAACAAAATATAACATACAGTTTCCTGAGACGATGAAAAAAAGTTATTTTAAGACGAGGAATAATTATACATATATATATATATATATATATATATATATATATATATATATATATATATATGGGTATATACATATCTTAGTATGTACTCTAAAAGGATTATTGTTTATATTATATTAATAGATGGAGGTGCACAATAATAATAATAATAATATTTGAAACAGCTATACAACAATGTATATATATATATATATAATGTAGTTAAATTAAAAATGAAAGGAGTATCAGCGATGAAGTCGTTAAATTGCCTACCACAATACTTGAAAATGGTATATTCAAACGCAAATCACATATTTATGTGAGTGTGTACGTTCGTGTGTGTATGTAGAGTACTATAATGGATTCAGTGAGTTAAATGAAAAAATTTGATCAAGGAAGATTTACTACGAAATTACTAAAATCGGAACTACTTACGTCATTTACACACATATATGGATATAGACATATATATATGTATATATAAACTCGCGTTTATATACATTATGTGTGTGTATAAAATACTAACGATAATACTACTACTTACAACGTCCATCGTATCTTTATAACGTATTTTCTTCGTACTATCCTGAAAATGATCTATTATTTTCATATACACCTATATGTAATATACGTACATAAAAGTACATAATATACGTGTATATACTGTATGTACGAAAATAATGGATAATTTTGAGGATTTTAAAAAGAAAATATATTACAACAATGCGACCAACTCTGTAGTAGTGGTAGTATTAATAGTAAGAGTAGTTAGTAGTAGGAGCGGTAATTCAAATGAAATCACGGTCCGATGAACATTTTCTTTATTACGAGGCATAGTCGGATGCGGATTTAAATTCCTTGGATTCGGGGAATCAAATTTAATCCTTGGCAGATATTTAATTTCAGATAAAAATAGTGAATACCTTCGTTCTTCTTCTTCATCTTTATTATTATTATTATTATTATTAAGTAGTAGTAGTAAATGATTTAAGCGGTTTGGTGTCGATTTGTGGTTGGTCGTTAAGAAAAATATAAAAATACGATATAGATTTTTAAAAAAATCTCTATTAACTTTCTAGGGATGGAAACATAATTCTATTTATCGATTTAATCGAATTAAATCTTCAGAAATTTCGATTAATTTTATTCTCCCAGATATTTCAATCGTCATTTAAGAGGAATAAAAGGAACAATTTTAAGAATTTGACGATATTTCGTTAATTTAGAGCTACACAATTACGCAATACATAATCATATTCATAATACATGTGTATACACCGGATTATGACTCTTGGAATTATGTGCCATCAGCGGTTTCTGCGAAGAATACTTCGCGTACGATGGTATGATCACATTTCGAATGAAGAGATACTAACAAAATCAAATTATCACTCGGTGGATCAGTTGATAGCAGCAAAACGTTTTAAGTAGTTGGGGCATGTCATCCGGGTGGAAAATAAAAGAATACCAAAAAGATTGATGTATGGGACTCTGATAAAAGGCAAACGTCCTACTGATAGACCTCTACTGCGATTCAAAAATGTCATCGCGAGCGATCAGAAAAGAATCGACATAAGTCCAAAGAAGGACAAATGGGAACAATGTACTCAAGTTCGTAAAGTGTGGTCTAAAATGGTGGCCAGACTAACAAGCGTTAGGCCGCCAAAGAAAAAGAAAAAAATCTGTCGATAATGATGATACGACAAAACAGATTATAACCAGCCCTTCTTGTGATTTTAGCCTCACATAGATCTTAGTGTAGAACTCATACTCGGATTCGAGTTCAGATAGAGCTGACGATGATATACATACAATATACATATACAAAGGCAATATACAATATAATATGAGCTTGGGTGAATAATATAGATTAACGTTTACTATATAATTACAAAACAACATGATTGTGAATACATAATACACTGCGTACACTAAACCAATTTATTAAACCTACGTTCGACGTAAACATATTTCTACGTCATACCTGTGTTTAAAATTACTTATATTTAATAATTCGAATAACTTGAAAGCTTAATAGAACTCTCATGCAGTAAACCACTTTATAAATCACAAGGAAACTTGAAAAACCCAGTGAATAGTTTGGAGAATAGTGCATAATTATGTTATGTGCGTAATTTATGTAATGTTTACTAATGCCTTTTAATTTCGGTACACCTCCGTTTATAACGAAACGCGTAAACGACTTGCGAGGACGCTTGTAGTTTTTTATAAGCGTTTTTTAAGAAGGGTAGTACAGAATTGAATAGAGTTGCATATTCAATTATTACGAGTACTCATCGAAAATTTAGACATATTTTTAAAAAAGAAGCCCAACAAGTAAATTTGGTTAAGTTATTTCACTTGTGGCTTTACAATCTCGAGGGATGTTCTTTCGAAATATATCATAAAATTATTAATTTCGTAATACTTGCAGCGGACTAATGCGGTATCACCTATAGAATATATTAAAATCGGTTCATATAACGCAAGATGGAGACGATGAAGATGTTTTAAAGAGAAGATTTGATTCGAATAATAGAATTTTAATTTCCTTAGCTTTCTTCTTGATAGATATTATACGTATATGCCGTATTAATTTATTATATATAATGGCACGCAGGTATTTAATGTTATATAAAAAATCAATTGAAAATTAGTTAAATCACTAATATTTATTTTCTTATGGAAAAACACAAAGCTTTTCGATATTTACTAAAAATAAACAGAACAGAAGCAGAACAACATTTTATGGAATATATTTTCACCATCACCATCAAATATTTTAAAGTAATTATTGTTAATTTATACTTTTAAAATTATGATTTTAAAAAAAAATATTTGTTCATTTGATAATGGCGAAAATGCCGAAAAGCTTTGTGTTTTTCCATAAGAAAATTAATATTAGTGATTTAACTAATTTTCAATTGATTTTTTATAAAAATCACTACATTCCGCAGTATAAAAAATTCAAAATAATCTTATATACTCTGTTTAACTGTCTATTACTTATATTCACGGACAGTACTTCATGTCGAAGCTGGAATGAATAAATCATATATTCATTTTGTAAAATATCTGTATACCGAGAGTCAGTTAGTAGTATCATCAGCGTAACTTAAGTTAGCTCCGAATTGCATAAATCGTTAATATAAATTATAAAAAAATAATATAAATTATAAAAAAATAAGGGCCAATCGCCTTGTGAAAATACATACTTTGAAACAACACTGTCACCTGTAGTATCTGCTTACAAGATAAGATTTAAAAAATAAAAACATCACCGTAAAATGACTCAGATACTTATTGGCTACTATCTAAATAAATTAAAAATTATTAGTGAAAGCAAATGTTGTAATTACGAAAGCGATGAAATTGAACGCGTGAGTGCAGTAAGTATAATTACCTGCGACAGTTGTATAAGATTGACTGTGCGCTTGAATTAAATGAAATTATATTATTACAGCAGTTTCCTGTTTTCATTTCTGAATTATTTGAAATTAAACACCTACACATAGCCCCAAACTAACTTCGCCAGCTATTCTAATTTATTATATTCTAGTATTAATGGTAATTTATTTATTTACATATTTTTTATTCGACTTTTTTTTGTTTTATTATTTTTTTTATGAACTCATGTATATTAAATTGTATTAAAATACACACACACACACACATATATATATATAAACTAAATAATAGACATATATGTCCGGTATATATATATATATATATATATATACATACGCATATCATAGTTTCTGTACGTGTTTTCTATATGTATGGAAGCTGAATATGGACGTGTACGGGTACAGCATGCCGAAAAGAAAGGAAGAACACGGCTACACAGTTTGGCTTGTTCGCGCGCTCGTTTCTCGGGTTAACTCCCCATATACAACGCGCCAATAAGTGATGAAACAACAAGAGCAATCTACGAACGTGCCCAAAATAACATAATACAATGATATTTATAATTGTGTTGTTTTTTTTTGTTTTTTTTTTTTTTTTAGATGTAGCTCCAAGAAAGGACAGCTACTTCCTTTCCTCAATCTTAAACTTTAGTTTAAATAAGCAAAAATCATGATTATTCAACATGTGCAGAGATTTAACCCAATAAAACTAATTTCGTTAATTAATTTCTTCAATTAGAAATGAGTTAATAGAATAAAAAATATATACCGCATTAAATATAATATGAAATTAACAAAAAATATAACAGAAATGAGATACACACGTAGGTCAAATGAAAGACTAATACAAAAATTTCTAGTTTCTGTTGGATTCGGAGTAATTTAGATAATACGCGAGTGGGAAAATACGGATCTTTCGTTCACTCGAGACATCACACGCATATTCGTACACACATGCAAACCAGTATCTACACATAACGTAGATTCGATACACGTTATTAGAAATAATCATATAATACGGGTGGACGGAATTTCCCCGTAATGTAAAGTAGGATAAAATATCGAGAATGCCGAAAAAGTGTTATTAACAATTTCCCGCGACGTCTTTTCGTAATTCGTTAAATCGATTTTTAAATTCCTGTAGGTAATTTTATATTCGATCGGGTACAAAGCCTGTCTTTTAATTTATTTATTTATTTACTCAAACGCGGAGTTTTCGCTTTATCCGTACCGCCTGATCTTGTCCGAAAGCCGTCTTAATCAATTTTTAATTTACTGACGTTGTTCAAATAATAATAATTCCTAAAATGTATTAATATTTATCGCTTTTGCGTATAATTTTAATTTCATCTGGCTTATTAAAAAATTTTATGGAAACACCCGGTTAATCTCTTAAATAATGTTCGTTCTCGTTCATGAAAAGCTCACACACACACACACACACATATACATATAACGAGGAAGTTATTTTCTTGAAAGTGACGAACTGGGATGTTAATATTATATTTTTAACCGTCGGTAAAGAAGAAATTTTAGTCATTTGAATATATTACGCAGAATTCACTAATAATAATAATAACAAAAGTCATGGGCAATAATAATCATTATCAACAATAAATGTAATCATAATTCGGATAATAATAACGATAAGAAATGTAACTTATCTCATGTGGGCGACGACCTTTAAAAATCAGTTCAGGTTGAGAACGTAAAATCGTCTCGTGTATTTACACGCGCGAGAACTCGTTCGATATATTACTGGACGAACGATGATGTAATAGTACTCAATTATTAATTTTTTTTTTAAATTTCTTTAATTTTTATTAAATTTTTTTTGTTTTTGCTTTAAACAAAAATGAAATTATCGTCGACAGTACCGAAGATATTCTTCTTCGTATACGTCGTCGTCCATACCGGATGTCTGGTAAAGGTAATTTGATATCGGTTTCGTTTTAATTCGTATCGGTTACATCCGCAATCGAAACGATTAAATATAAATAAAAAAAATTGTTGCGTAAAAGTAACATCGTTAAATATATCGAATATTGCCAACACAATCACTGTCAACGCTTCGAACGATATGCCATCCTTGTGGGGAAGTCAAACGTCAAAACTCAAGTTGAATTATTTAACCAGCCGTGCCTAGCGAACTCCCAGTTCATGAAGATCGATTATGCGACGTCCATACCAACTTTCGAGTAGACTTAATTCTATTTTATATTACGTATTTATATCATCACTATCATCATCAATAGATTATTTTGTAGCAGCCTGCAATTCTTTTCTTTTTCCTGATGACCTCTTCAGTTTCATGTAGTTGTTTTATTCCAGATCTTCTATAATCTGCGTTATATAGACGTGGAGAGGTCTTCCTCTAGCGTTTTTTCCATATACCATTCCTTCCAATATGATTTTCATGAGGGTATCGTGCTTCAAAATATTCTAAATAATTGATCCCGTCTCTTGATAGTTAGATTTCAAAAATTTTTCTTCGTTTCCGCTCTGTTTAATACTTCTTTATTAGTGATTCTGTCTGTTCACCCGATCTTCATCATTCATCATTTCAAAAGTATTTAAGTTTTGCTTATTGCCGGTAGATAGAGTCCACGTTTCGCAGCCATACCAAACAGAACACTGTAGGAACCTTTTCCTTTATTCTATTGATATTGATTTCGAGGTCTCTTCTTGGTAAACGCTGTTTTTCCCTGGGGTATTCTCGCTTTTGTATCCTTAGTGCTTCTTTCGTTTTGAGTTACTTCCCCATATGCTAAAACTCCTTAAAATCGTCTAGTTTTACTTGATTGAGTTTTATGCAGATAGATATCTTGTTCACGATCTGCCGCCCTTTATTAAGTTTGACATATGTCAGTACTCCTACTTCTTGTTTTATGGTGTCCATTATTATTAGCCTCTGTCTCCATTTCGATCTTTACTCCGCTATTCTATCTTCTATTGCATCGGCTAGCATTCCTACATGTCTCAGTAAATGTCCGATCAATTCCAATCTCCTTTTTCTTATGCTTTGTATATTAGAACGTCGTCATTGAACTCGGTCAAAAATACTTTGGTCTGGTACTTTTTCAATCCATGAGACTTTTAGCAGACAACGCCGACACCATGTTACAAATGTTTCTAATTTATGTTTATCTTTAACCGACATAGCCCAGGTTTCTGCTTCATACACGACTATGCTGGCCATACATAAGTTGTTAATAGTCGTTTCCGTACGTTTAGGGATATGCTTCGCTGTGTGATCAAAGATCTGTTTTTCGTGAATGCTGTTTTGGCTATCATACATCTTCTGTAATCCATTGTCCAAATATTTGTATGCTTTCACCTGTTTAAAGTTTTTCCTTCCAGCCTTATGTTAACTTTCATTGGTTGTTTACTGATGCACATGATTTTGGAGTTTTCTATATTCATTTTATTTATTTATTTATTTATTAGCCATGTTAATTTATAATCATACCGACAACTAAAACAACCTATTCTATATATGCATATAACGTGCATATACATACACACATACGTACACGTAAACACATATTTACATAAATACACATACATATACATACACTTATTATCTAGTCCTGATAATGAGCAAAAGCCTCCCTCAAACGTGCCCATTCAAGCCGGTCGCAAGCTACTGTATGATACTGTTTATTTCCCAGCATTTTAATAATATCGTCCTCCCATCTTAATTTCTGCTTACCTCGTTTCCTCTTACTGTAACTACACCATTCCGTTACTGTTTTAGTCCATTTTCCACTTTTTGCTCTCGCTATATGTCCCGCCCAATCGCCATTTTAATCTACTTTACTACTCTGTTAAAATTATAATTAAATTTCAGTCTATTTCTAATGGTTTTTAAATTTACTCTATCTCTTAACTTTATGCCTAACAACGATCTGTCTAATGTTTTCTGAGTTTTATGTATTTTATTTTTTGTATTAGCTGATAAAGTCCAAGTCTGACAACCATATATGAGAGTGTGCAAGACACAGATATTCATTATCTCACTTTTAACTCTGTTACTGTACTGTCCCTTAAAGATGTGCTTCAAAGACCAGTATTTCTTCCAAGTAAGAGTAATTCTGCGCTCTACCTCTTTCGTTGTACTGTTGTTTGACGATATTTGCTGACCTAAATATATAATATTTTCTAGTTTTTGTATTTTCTTATCATTGAGTTCCAATACTTTAGTTTCAGATCGAAGGGTTAATATTTTCGTTTTATCTAGATTTATACTTAGTCCTGTTTCTTTCCCCACCTTGTTCAGTTCATTTAACATAATCTGTAAATCATTTATGTTTTCTGATATAAATGTAATGTCGTCTGAAAATCTTAGATTGTTTAAGAACGTACCATTTATTTCCATGCCATTATTTTCCTATTCTAATCTTCTGAACACTTCCTTTAACGCTGCGATCTTTGACTCCTCTCTCTATCCCAAAATATCTACGAGCTTTATCCGTTATTATTCTTGCTCTCATTTATTATTATTCTATAGTTTTCTGGGACTCCTTGTTTTCATAATGCTGTTAGCAGAAAATTATGGTCAAGCGAATCTAAGGCTTTTGCATAATCTATAAAAACCTAAATTTAAATCTATTTGAAATTCGTTACACTATTCGTGTCATAAATACGCGAAAAAAAGCTGACGCTTCTACTACGCCAGTTGTATCCGTTAATAGGGCGCAAATCGCAACTTAGTCTTGCAAACAAAGTCCTCTTATACAACACAGTAATTGCTCCTATCTGGAAATATGGTCTCGAAGTGTACGACGTCCAAAATCAATCTAAATAAGATACAATCGTTTCAGCGAAGGTTTTAAGGATTATGACAAATGCACCATTTTATGTTCGTAACGATATCATGCATCATGACCTCGGAATACCAATCGTTGCAACAAACCGCAGACGACGATACAAGAAAATGCATACGGCGCTCAGTGAAAATCCAAATCTGCTAATATCACGAATGTCGACAACACATCTTCCAGATGACCCTGTCAGACGTCATAAAAAAAGGAAATGTCGGGACGCACTTACGTCATTATAAAATCGAGGAAGAATAAATATATATCGCTATAACAAAACAGCATTATCCATTATGTTGTTTATGATATTATTCTCTTTTTTTTTCTCGCAGTTGTGTTTATAATCTTTATATAGATTAGTACACACAACAAAAAAAAACAAAATAAAAAAAAAAAAACTTCTCGATCAATTGATTTATTGTATAGCCATTTTGAAACCGTGCTTGTTCTGGAGGTTGTTCTGCATTTATGATATGTTTAATTCTATTTGTTAGTACTTTAGAAAAATTTTTCATAAGGTAGAACCTAGACAAGTTGGTCTATAATTTTCCTTTTTATCTATTTCTCCTTTTTTAAAATTAGAATAATATTCGAATCTTTCCAAGCTGTAGGAATTTATCTTTGATGTAGTATAAGGTTAAACAGATTTATTAACAGGTCAATCATTTCCGAACCAGCGTATTTTATTTACTCGTTTGTGACTTCATCTGCTGTTGTTGCTTTATCATTTTTTAAATGATTTACCACCTTTTCGTTTTCTGATTTTATGAATATTGGTTCGTCAACTAGTGTTTCCTCCTCAAAGCTCATTTCCTTATCCATGTTCGTATTTCTATAGAGCTTACCAAAATAATTTGTAGCAGTCGAATTTATATCCGATCTCTCATGTTTATTAATGCTCATTCCAAATTTCTTTAGATATATTGTAGCATCGTTAAAATTTTTTGCAAACCTCTAAGCCTTGTAGCCATCATTGTCTGGTCATATGTAAATTGTGTAATTTTTGAACTTTCGACAGTCGATCTTTACTCCTTCTTATAACACCGAAAATTCGTGAAATGAAATTCTATACAATTAATTCAGTTACAGTTACGTATGTAAAGGTTTTTCACTGTACGTGATTAGAAAAAAACGCGATTTTATACCATTTTACACATCTGTTGCGCTACCAACATGAATAAGTCTTCCTCTCATAATTTACAACCGACACATTTCTTCATACTTTGTTCAACATGACAGTTTGTTTACACTACATCTATCCGATATTTTTCTGTTCGAACGCAGGTCTGTTCGTGAGATTATAAATAATCTTCTGTTAGTCTATGTTTGAAATGCATCCAGCATTCTTTTTCATTCGCATTAAATATCTGACCTAAACGTAGTGCTCTATAATTCGTTTTCCTTAATTCTAAAGATATTTTGCGTTTTTTTAATACATCGTCCTAATTATTGAAAAACTGCTTCGCCCCGTACGTTATGTAATTGTATTTACCAGCATATATGGGGTAAAAATAAATGTTCTAAGCTTATAATATTCGAACGAATAATACGACCGATCTGAAATTTTTAACATGTATATTTATATAAGTATCCAGAAAAATAAAAACTTTCCAATATATATATATATATATATATATATATATATATATATATATATATATATATAATTGGTTATTTAAATATGTAATAAGTGTGATTAGAGCGATCGTAGCCAGTCTGTGCACGTTTATGTCGCGAATCCAACTGCACTTCTATATTTCAAATTTAACATAGAGTAATTTAGACTCGCGTTATAGATGTGTTTCCTGTTATCGGTATATTCTTCCTTAAACTAAGAATAGTATTTAAAATAGTTTACGAGCACCGAAAAAGGATCCCTTCGCTAGTATATGTGTGTATGTTTTAAATAGTTTTTATTGAACGTATACGCTTGTGTAAGCTATTATACGGTGTTGGTTTTTTATTTACATCGATTAGATCTGATCTCTCGCTATCCATAATCCATTCATCTGCACTCGTTCCATGAGCCAGAGATGAAGGACGGTTTTGTCGTTTTTGAATAACTGAAAAACTACTCGACCAAAATTATTGAATCAAATTCTATTTAAAAATAGGAAAACGAGAGATTAGCTTACATTCATTTATGGAACACAGTATCAGCCAGATGTGCAACAATACATTCATTCTGTAATTTTATAAAATTTTCGAAAACTTTTTCGAGCATATGTCGCTGAATTTTTGATATTTCGTCAGAGATACGGGTACTCAGGTCTTTCAGATTTCCGGGACGTGTTTTGTTAACCAAAAAAACTGCATAACTTTGAATTCTTTCGAAACTCTCTTTATACTGTCGTGACCGATTCACGCCGAAAATGACGTTACACTCAAATCTCTTTATACGATTTCAACGATAACTGAAACTGGATATAAACGATTCTCTCGTATGTACACTAAACGTGAAGCACTAGTATTTACTGCAGCAACCAGTACGTAAAACATTCCGTCAACTAGTACCGGATTTATCACGGATAATTCTAGTCCGATAAATGATAACGTTACTTTTACGGAACATATCATCGATGATCCGATTACTATAAACAGCGCGGGTAATAATAGCGAAGAAGAGATGCAGTGGCAAACGCAAAACGTCAAAGGTAAGAGTACGCCGAGAAAACGTAAAAGGTTTCCTAATTTTTCGATAGATGTGAAAAATAAATTTAAACCGTTAGAAGTTGACGAAGAAACTATCGTAAATGCTGTTCATAATACTAGTTTAGTAAGTCAGATGCCGCCATTCGTTTTTCATGGTCCCTTGCCAAATCATAGGGAACAATTTAATCATATTAAATCAAAATTAAAGAATGATTTTCAAATTAAATATAAACATAATAAATATTATATCTATACTTTAGGTGTAGACGATTATAAAAAGGTGCACCAGTTGCTAATTAGTTCTAACATTAAATTTTATACACATACTCCCAAAGATCTTAAGCCTGTTAAATTCGTTTTACGAGGTCTTCCTGGTAGCATCCCGACTGATGAAATTGTTCAACAGATATCGGAAACCATTCCTATACTAAGTGTACAGCAAATGTATAAAACCACTCCACAAAATGAAAAAAATTATCTACCACTTTTTATTGCGCATTTTCCACCTGGTACAGTATTTAGGCAAGTTTTAAATATGAATATCATATCTCACTGCCGCGTACAATGGGAAAAGTATAGAACTTCGAACAAAGTATTACAATGTTTCAAATGCCAATCTTTCGGCCACATTGCTATTAACTGCTACAAAGACCCGATCTGTTCTAAGTGTAGCGGCTCACATGCAACTGATAATTGCTCTGTATCATATGTTAAGTGTATTAATTGTCAAGGTACGCATCAATCTAATAGTCGGGAGTGTCCAGTTTATCATACCATTTTCGATAATATAAATAGTCGTAGACAGCTTTCCGCTTCAAAAAATAATTCAACTAGATCTTTATTTAACAGCTCTGATAGCACTTTTATTAATAATAATAATAACAATAAAGGTAATAATAATAATAATAATAATAACAATAATAACAATCGTACTATTAGTGATAATAATATTAGCAACGTTAGTAATAATAGTAATGTTATCAATAAAACCACTAACAGAACCTACGCACAAACTGCTAGAAATACTTGCCCTGACACTTTTACTGATCGTATGCCATCCCTTTTTGATTCAGAAAGTGTTTCAGTTATATCTGATATTATAAAATTATTTAAAGATTTAAATTTTAATAAAGTTTGCAAATTTGTTAAATTGGCTCTAAGCCGACTTAAACAAGCAAATGATACATTTGGCAAAATTGCTATAATAGCTGAAACTATTATTGAATATCTCAATTCAGACTAGCCCTTTAATTAATTTAAAATTTTTGGGATGGAATGCTAATTCCATCAGAAATAAATTCTTAGAATTCGGGCAATTACTGTACGATAAAGATATTCATGTAGCGTGTGTAAGTGAAACAAAGATTGACTCGACACACAAACTAAGATGTCCAGGGTACATTGCATATCGACTAGATCGGAATTTAAATGGTGGTGGGGTAGCCTTATTTATAAAGCAAAATATAGTTCACTCACCTGTAGTCATACCACCTCTAAATAAAATTGAAGCTACGGGCATTTCTCTTGAAATATCTAACAACAGTATTATCATCTATTCCGTTTACTGTCCCCCTAAGGTAAGTCATAAAAATCTTTATTACGATATTTTCAACTTATTATCAACACATCACCGCGTTTTAATTGTAGCTGACTTTAATGCACGGCATAGAGCTTGGAACTGCTATTCCAATAATATGGCTGGTAATTGTATTTTAAATATGTCATATAAATTTAATTTTCAAATTTTAGCTCCTAGTGAACCTACCTTCTATCCGGACAATCAAAATTTACATCCTAGTATTATTGATTTTGTATTAACAAAAAACGTTCAAACGATAACCAAGCCTATTTCTCTACCATTTTTAAGTTCTAATCATAATCCTATTTTCTTCAAGCTGTGTAAATCGGGTATTACTATCACTTTGCCATCTGTTTTCCTCTTTAAAAATGCTAATTGGAACACATATCGAAATCATATTAATAATAACATAACATTAGGAGGTCCTTGTAAAAGTAATATAGAACTAGAGAATGAAGTGAATAGTTTTACTGACTTGGTTTTAAAAGCAGCTGAATTGGCCGTTCCTAAATCTGTCGTAACGTCAAATTATTACAAAATTTCTTCCAATATTCTGACACTGATCAAGTTCAAAAATTATATTAGACATAGATATCAAAAAAATAAAAATGCTTCTACAAAGGCACTATTAAACCGTTTAACGTGCTTGGTAAGAGTAAAGATAAATGAAGAGCGAAATTCCAATTTTAATTATAAACTTCGTAATCTTACGGTTAAAGATAAAAGTTTATGGAAGGAAATAACAGTACTTACAAATACGCACACACATTTACCGCCAATCAGCTATAATGGTAGCACAGCCTATTCGGATAAGGATAAAAGTAACTTGTTAGCAATGATGTATTATGATATTCATACACAAAATTCGCATTTGACGTCGAACTATTGCAATAATAAAATTTTATCTTCCATTAAAAAGTACTTAAAAGATTCGCCTGTGAGAATTTTGCCCGCTGATTTAACAACGGTCAGCGAGGTACATCGCGTCATAAAGAAACTTAAAAATAAAAAATCAGTAGGTCTAGATAATATACCTACAATATTGATCAAAAACTTACCACAAAAAGCGATTGTTCAGTTAACAGTCATAATAAATTCAATTTTATTACTTTCTTATTTTCCCGACTGCTGGAAAGTGTCGAAAGTTATTCCTATACCTAAATCAAGTAAGGACATTTCTGATCCCAGAAATCTGCGGCCCGTGTCATTACTTAGTAATTTTAGTAAAATAGCAGAAAAAATTATTTTGAGTAGACTAAAAAAATTCATAGATGATAATGATATTTTTATAGAACAACAATTTGGATTTAGGAGTAATTTATCTACCGTCATGCAATTAGCAAGAATTAGTGAAACCATAACTGATGGGTATAATAAAAATATGCATACAGGATTACTGTTATTAGATATAGAGAAAGCCTTCGACACCACTTGGCAACTTGGTTTAATATACAAAATTATTCAACTTAAATTCCCTAATTACTTAGTTCGGCTTATTAAAAATTATTTAAGTAACCGAAATTTCATAGTTAAAATTAAAAATGATAATTCCTACATGAAAAATGCATTAGCGGGAGTTCCTCAGGGTAGCATACTGGGACCTTTCTTATTCCTTCTTTTTATTAATGACATTCCTAAAATTAAACATTTACAGATGGCATTATATGCTGATGATACTGCTATATATTGCACATCGTATCGAATTGACACTATACAAAGAAGACTAACTCAGGGTTTTATTAAATTAAATTTGTATTTTAATAAATGGAGAATTAAAATAAATTCTGATAAAACTCAATCTATTCTATTCACGAAAAGAAGACCGCATTTCTTACCACCTGTGATAGTGAACAACAGATCTTTGGTTTGGAAAAGCGATATTAAATATTTAGGTGTAATACTGGATCGGGGTCTCACATTTACTAAACATGCTGAGTATGCCTGCAATAAGACTCATGCGGCTCTGTTTAAGCTATACCCGATATTTAATAAACGTTGTTATGTCAGCTCGGAAAATAAATTAATAATTTACAAAACTATAATCAGAACAATCATGCTTTATGCTTGTCCCATATGGTCATATACTAGCCGTTCTAACTTAGCGAAGTTACAACGGCTACAAAATATGTGCTGCAGAATAATTCTAAATATTCCAGTCTATGTAAAGATTGAACACATTCATAAGGCATTGAACTTACCATATATACATGAGGTTGTCGAACAAAAAACAAAATTATTTTTTGATAGCTGTGCCTGCAGTCAGTACTCATTTATAAACGATGTAGGGGATTACACACGTACAAGTTTGCAACTAAAATATAAGCGCTACAAACACAAAAGAATTAAACACACGCTATTATGATGTACAGCCGGGATTATCTTTTATTCAAAATTTATTTTTGTATATAATACATATAAAAATTATTGTTTATCCTACTAAAATAAATATCTATAAATTTATATAGGTAGCTTTATGATCAGTATGCGGGTTTTGTTAGTGGTTTTTCCCGTATTTTTTATTTTAGTTATGAGCAACTGGGTATACCTTTTTAAACTAGTATACGTAGTAAGAACTGTGTTCGGAATGCGTTGTATTATTTATTTGTTTTTGTAACATATATTTATTTTTTTGTAAATACACTTTTATCAATCAATCAATCAAAAACGTAAAACATTTAATTTTAAAAATGCGAACTGGAATTTCTTTAAGCGTCATATTTCTGATAATATAAACTTAAACCTACCTATTTCTGATACTGACAACATTGACCACTGTCACCACTCTGACGAACTTGATTCATGAAGCTATTGCCCTTTCTGTTCCTATTAACCAGAATGTTTCCCCTATATCTTCGACCCCTTTATATATAACTTCCATAATTAAAATCAAAAATATTGTCAGAATATCCTATACTAAAAGTCGTTCACGTACTGATTCACAAAATATTAAGAAATTATTGAATCAACTTTCGATTTTAGTTCGATATTTACTAAATAAACATAATAATGAAAAATTTAGTAAAATAATTTCTAATCTTTCTGGTAAAAATAATAGCCGTTGGAAGGTATGTAAACAATATACACAACACCATGAAGCACTTCCCCCAATTCATGACCCTCATACTAACACATATGCATATAATAATACCCATAAAGCAGCTCTCAGATAGACAATATCCGTCCAATCAGCTTGCTTAGTAATCTTAGCAAAATCGCTGAAAAAATTATTCTGAAAAGATTATGTGACTTCACTAACTCTAATAATATAATACCTAGTAGTCAATTTGGATTTCAACCAAAGCATTCCACAACACAACAGATAGCAAGAGTTTCCGACTCTATCACAGATAATTTTAACTTCAATAAACATACTGGGATGGTATTATTTGATGTGGCAAAAGCTTTCGACACAACCTGGCACGACGGTATTAAAATGATTGTTACCAGGTTTCCCAATTATCTAATTAAACTGATTAATAGTTACTTAAGTAATCGATCATTTTATACCACTATAAATAATGCGAAATCAAGTAGCAAATCCTGTTCTGTCGGCGTACCTCAAAGTAGCGTATTGAGGGACCATTCTTATTTACATTTTTCATGCATGATTTCCCGCACATAAATAACATCGAGGTTGCCTTATACGCTGATGACACAGCGTTGTTCTGCAATTCCTACAGACCAAATCAGCAATAGGTTAAAATCCGGTGTTGATCGTGTAATTAAGTATTTTTCTAAATGGCAAATTGCTCTTAATCCTTCTAAAACGAAAGCAATTTTACCGACCAGACTTCATGTCAGTGGCGTTGATATAGAATGGTCTGACCAGATACGCTATCTTGGTGTTATTTTAGACAAGAGACTAACGTTTTCTAAGCATATTGATCATGCATCATTGAAGACAAACAGAGCAATCTGTTCAATTTATCCCATTTTCAAACGTAAATCTCACTTAAGTATTAATAATAAATTAATAATCTACAAGTCAATCATTAGGCCTATTTTAACATATTCTTGTCCAGTTTGGTCTTCAGTCTCAAATGCTAGTTTTAATAGACTGCAATTAGTCCAAAATCGATGTCTTAGATGTATCCTCAATGTCCCCCGTATACACTAAAATTTCATATATGCATAGTGCTCTGCAGATACCATATGTAAAAGACTCAAACTATCCCAAAAATTTTTTCTCAGTTGTAGTATGCACCGTAATAATTTACTTCCAGCAATAGGAAATTACGATTCCATGGAACTATAAACATCGACGCATTAAACATAATGTATTATTCTCATACCGTCATAATTTGTTTGCTTTCGTTTCCATTACTTGTAAATGATATTAAATATTCGTTATCTAATTAAACTTATATTTATTATTTTTTAAATTACCGCTTTTCATTTGTGATGGTTTTTTGTCTGATTTTTCCATCAATACTATTTTCATCTTGTATATTTATTATTTACCAGTTTATATTATTAGTTACTTTCATAAATGGACAGGGCATTTGTTCATTTATTAAATATTATTATAACTTTTTAATATAATGCCAAATATACGCGTTTTACATTTATAAAAACAAAACGTGCGTCTTTTCAGGGTGATATATGTACGTGCGCGTAAAATATTATAATCACCTATCTTTCCGATTAATCGGGTTATTTATTTATTTTATTAAGAACATTACCATTCTACAGGGATCAAAAAGGATTTGTTATTGGCCTTCGTCGAATTTCGTCGAACTAGCGACGAAGTCGGATTGTTTCGTCGACAAATCGTTATTGATAAAAGAAATATTCGAAAACGAAACAGCTCTTTTAATAACGGCCGCGCCCGGTTTCGGTAAGACCGTCAATTTGGATATGCTGAAGAGATTTATCGAGATTCCGACGAAAGAAACACCTTCGAACGGTTGCGAAATTTTCCGCAAGAAGAATTTAACCATCTATCGCGAACACGAACAATTGTTTGATCGACATTGCGAACGATATCCGGTTATTCACGTCGATTTCCAAACGGCCGGTAATGTGACCGATATAAAAGAGGCGCGATCGAAATTTCGACAGGTAATCGGCCAATCGTTTAGAGAGCATTCCTATCTGCTGGATAGCGAACGATTAGATAAAGGAGATAAAGATAAATATACGCTATACAGCGGTCGTGGTCGGCTGAACGAAAGTCTGCTCATAGTCGGTTTAACCGAATTAGCTAAATTAGTGAGCAAACATTACGACGGCCTGACCGATCGAAAACCGTTCGTCTTAATAGATAATTACGACGCGTCATTTTCCAATTTAACTTTCATCGATCGACGAAATATTGAACGTATCGTAGAAGCTTTGAAAGTAGACGATGGGAACGCTAGCCTAAGCGCCAGAGATAGCGCCGATTTAGCGGCTTTCAGCGGAGTGAAACAAGCGCTAAATCTGTTAACGTACATTATTCAAGACGTCGTCCAATATAACGAAGGTCACGTCAGTCGAGCTTTAATCAGCGGCCGTATTCAATTATTCGGTTTCGGTTATTTACACGTGAAAAATCTCACGCGATATCCGTTCTTGAACGATCATCGTTTCACTACCTATTACGGATTAACTGCCGGCGAAGTGAAAAGTGTGGCCGATAAATTCGGAATGGATTGCGTTCATTTACATCTGATAGACGATTGGTACGGCGGTTATCGTTTAACAAACCGAACGGCCGTTCAAATTTACCGCCCGACGTCGGTTCTACGATACGTGCAAGATCCTCAACACGTCGGTCGATCGTATTGGACGAATTCCGAAATAGGCGGCGTACAAAATTGGCAGAGAATGTTCTTGCACGAGACTTTCCGGCGGATATTATTTAATCTCTTAGACGGTCGACATTGGGAATTGTTAGAAATGAACGCGTACAACGCCGACGAATTGACTAATTTAGCGTTCGTCGTTCATAACGAAGATCCGAACGATCCGACTTTGAAGACGCGATATTTCGCTCACAAGTTTCTACAACTTTTGACTGATTACGGTTATTTCAACATATTGAACCGTAGTCAAACGAACATGATCGATAATCTGAACGTATCGATACCGAATCGCGAGGTTTACACGTCGTTATATCATACGGTTTACGGCGATTTATTTTACTCGATGTATTTTCAATTCGATACGACTAAAGCTAAATCGTTCGGCGAAGCTTTATATCGATTAGAAAGTAATCATAGTCGCGATAATAATAATCGTCATAATTCGTTCGCGAAATTGAAACAATCGGTAGAAAATCTCTTCGCCGAACCGATTAAATTACCGCCTAACGAATTAGCGTTTAAAAGTTCGTTATATTACGCGGCGAAAAATCAATCGCCCGCTAATTATTTCCAAACGCTAGAAATGGAAATCGGCGAAAAATACGACGGTCAACGCAGATTAATCGATTTAATAGCGATTACCGACGACGGTAAGTACGTCATTTTGAACGCTAACTACAATCGAACGTCGGCCGAAATAGAATTAGAACGAATTATCGATCGGAATTCCTATCAAATGCCCGATCGACTGGATAAGAATTTGAAACGTATCACCGGCGGTCGTATATACGTTGGTTTACATTTAAACGCGGATAGACGTGTAAATTTATGTTATTTAATTAGTAGTTTGACTTTGGAGGAAAAAATTTGCCTCTAATAAATTATATTAGTTCCTTCATTTTATTTCGTCGATAATATTTTAATAATAATTATCGAAATTCATTAACTGATGTACATCAAAAACAGCATTGCTCACCCACCCCCCGTCAATTACTATCGGCTTCAACCGTCTCTCGCTAAACTTCCGCAATTCTATTTCTTTATGTAGATTAATCGCGGACGAATTGTACTCGTCGGTATACATTACGATTCGGGCATCAACCTAATCGTATTTTCCATACGCAGCTTAGAGTATATGTTCACTCCATTCTGAACTGGCAATCTGCAATCCGGATCGTGTGGTTTTTTTTTTAATGTTCTGCTGTAGTTACATTCTGAGCTTTACCTTATCTTACTAAGTTCCCCATATATTACTCATCATGCATGATCCCTTATTCATTCAGATAATCTACAATTATTCCTCCTAATCGTGTTTTCCATATGCAGCTTGGAGTATATGTTCCCTTTATTCTGAACAAGCAATCTGCAATCAAGATCGTATGTGGTTTTTTTTTTAAATGTTCTCGAACTTAACTTCGCTTCATATATTATACATCCGTATATCGTTCCATCTCCATCTGGATAATCAACAATTATTGCTTCACATACAGCGACATTTCTAGAGAAGTTAACATCATTGATTAAAATATAAACAGTCTTCATCAATAAAAACACACCTATCTGGGGACTCAGGGAAGAAGTGAAACTTGAAGACATTTTTCCCAAATGTTTAATACACAAAATAATACAAACAGATTATATAAACCATCTACACTCGGAAAAATAAGTTCATCGCTATGGTTTTTGAATTATTTGATTTAAAACAGATCCTCCTGCAGGATTCTTAAGGGTTTCATATAGTAATTTGCCATACCACCCCAGTAAAGAATTCCAAGAGTTAAAACTGGTTGGTATAATGCGAAATATATTCTTCTTAAATGTATTAAGAAAAAAAAGAAACTGATTCAAATAATAAAAAAGATCATTTAACTTCGTTAAAATAATAATATTAATAATTTTTTATTAAATACTTTAATTTATTATGTAAATTACATTTTTTTTTTTACATATCGAAATTGTCTGAAATCTTCGGAAATTGAATCTGTAGTTAAAGATGTTTTAAATAATAATATTAAACTAATTTCGATAAACTTAAAAATAAACAACCTGCGAAACCAATTAACAAATTAATAATTAAATCCAGTGACATTAATGAATTTGATAAAGAACTTTAAAAAAAGGATATGTAGGAATAAATTAAATGTGGGGACGTATCTTTTTATAAGAAAATCGATAATAATACCGCGATCATCACTACAAATACTGAAGAGAATCGAGGAAAATTAAACAGAGAAATTGAAAATAATATTAGTAAAATTAAGATCATTAGTCCAAAATATTTAGTAATAATCATGTTAGCGAAGAAGATGTTAAGCAATTTTTTATCTTCCGAGCAAACCAGATTAATAAAAGACAAAGGTAGTCGAATTTATGTACGTCTTAAACCAATGCAATATTCGCTACTTCTTTCTGATAAGAAAATACGTATAAATCGGGAAAGTCTTCGACTCGATGATTCGTATCACGTTAAAATATGCAAGAATTGTTTTCGTTATGGACATCTAGATAAGTTCTGTCGTCGTGTCTTTTGTCGAGAAACCGGTGAAAGAAAAAAAACTTTCAGCAATTCTGTTCGTGCGTATATTAAGAAATCAAACGTTAATTTATCGGATGTAAATTTGATTGGTAACGCAGTCCGAGAAGCGATAATTGTATGGTTGTTCTCGTTCGTGTTACGTCGGATTATCTACCCCGCAACTGATAAGACGTAAATAACGGTGTGATCGTTTTATTTTATCTTATTTTATCGTTTAATAATAACGAAACCGTCTTATTATATTTTCTCGCTTAATAATAACAGTTGTCGATATCAATACTCATTGGTATGGTCGTACCGCCTTAAACGACTGCGCGCACTTTTTCGCCATCAATGTGTGGCCATTTGTGCCGCACATAATTATCTTATGATGAAAAAAGTTGAACGGCCTCTCACGCCGTCGAAAAACGTTCAGTCCACTAATAAGACCAAAGCCCCTTTACGCTTCCAGCGCCATCGTAAACCAAATTAAACGGAACAGTCGTACTGAAACCGAATTCATCAGTTTGAAATGCTACTGGAAACAAATTTATGAAAGAAGCAAGTTACTCAAATGTTGCCAAATCAACAAAAACTGAAAACAGCTTCCCCACAGAAGAAGAAGCACAAGCAATTATCTTTACAATAATGGAGAACACCACTAATGAAGAATATTTATTAGAATTAAGCAAACTAGTTTTTATCCCGAATGCCAAATATCAGGGACGTGTTTCTATTTCGATTCGGTCAAAACTGCCGTCGAATTCATTACCAACCATGGTAAAATTAAGATTAAAAGTAGAATGTTAAAGCTCGAGACCGTTAATTAACCCAGTTAGGAAACTGCTGATCCTTAACGTTTCGCCAATAGTTACCAAGTAATCGAGAGCGTGCTTACGGAAAAAATCGGACTAAAACTGTCCTCACCATTATCATCCGGAGACACACAACCACAATTTCAACACATCTGCAGCTTTAAACGCCCAGTAATATGTGGACAAGATAATGATCAGCAGTATATACCGGACTCTCTAATAATAAACTACGAAGAAAAATATTACAGAATATTCTTGACAACAGATAAAAACATGGTTCATTTGCAAAAATGACAAAAAAATGTCCAACACAAATCAAAGGTACAGAATTAGAAACCCTAGTATGTATAGAACTTTGCGGAAGATAAATATCATAATCCATCTACATCAAGAGAACCCACAATAAGTAATGAATTCACACCGGATAAAGCAACAAGCAGATCACTACTGAAAAGACAGGCGTCCTCAACTAATGGAAAACACTCTGATCCAGAAAATCTTCAAATTGAACCAAACCACCGTCCGTTACTGATTATACAGGTGTATAGAAGGACAACTCCTTAAATATAAAAATAAATATAAGGGTAGTCGGAAGAAAAATAGTAAATTAGAAAACGAAACCACTAAATTGAGCTTAGAGGATGGTGAAATAAAGTTGATACAGGAGCAACTTGAAGCTGAAGGTTATCGGATCCCAATGCATGCCCAATTACTACTACCGAATTTGTAAAACCGATACAGGATTTTAAAATGGAAAAAGATAAAATCGAATATGTCAAATCATACACTCCTCACTTTACAGGAATCATCTGCATGGTAGAAGAAATCTGTCCTCACCTAAATAGCGACGCAAAAAGGTCATTAACCTGGCTTCTAAAAAAATTAAAAGCAGCTGCAGAACTACAACGTCTGTCTACCTTTGACACGAACTATACGGATCATAACCCAGATAATGAAGAAGTGGAGTTGCAAACACACACTAATTACCTGTAACAATGATTGATATCATACCCTGGAATTTAAACAGTGTCCAATTCAAATGGCCTTACCTCCAAATACTCATTCGCGATTTAGAACCAACAGTATTATGCTCGCAAGAAACGAAACCAAACAGTAGTCAAAATATTAAATTAAAAGACTACAATATAAAAAGGAAAGGATTTGCAACTGCAGGCAATTCAAAAGGAGGCGTGTTAGTTGCTGTACACTGTACCGTTGAAAGTGAAGAAATAAGCATACGAACTCAATATCAAGCGATCGCAGTGAAAATGCTTACTAATATCCCTGTAACTATATGCGCGATCTATTTACACAAAATCATACGCCTCGAAAATCTAAAATAGTTAGTTGAGCAATTCCCAAAACCATATATAATAACAGGAGACTTTAATCGTCACAACATTATCTGGGGATCCAGATTTACAAACAGCAGAGGTCAAATCATAAAAAAGCACCTTGCAGATTCGAACAGAAGCCTTTTTGAACACTGGAGATGCGACAAGATTCAACGTATACAATGGCTCCATATCAGCGATAGAGTTCCACAATCAATTATTTACTACAGTGGCAAGCCAGCAAAAAGTTATACGGAAGCGATCATTTTCCCCACATTATAAACTATTTTACAAATTATCGCAGACGACATGATTGGTATCCCAACTGGATAATTAATAAAGTTGATTGGAGTAGTTTTAATAACAACATAAACTTTTCAGGCATAGAAAATACTTCCAACCCAATTGCGCTTAATAACGAAATATCTCAAAACATCATATCATATACCAAAAAGGTGGTGGAACATATAAATTCGAATACAGCAACCACATTACTGTGGGATAATATCAGGAAAATAACAAATAATAATAGTAATATTAGTTACATAAATACAATTAGAACTGCAGCTGGTTAATTGATATCCGATAGTTACAGAATAGCTGAAATAATGGCAGACCACTACTACGAAACGAACAACGTAAAAATGCGCATCGGAAAACTTCGATTCAGATATTGATGAGCCGTATAACGCAGATATTACACACCAGGAAGTTTACACAACTATATAATCTTTAAAAAGTTCAGCAGCTAGTCCAGACCAGATACACCCAGATACGCTAAAACACCTAGAGGAATCTAAAATAAAATACATATGTGATTTATTTAACAAAATTTGGACATATGATTCCAGATGTATGGAAGGAAGCAAACATCATACCAATCCTGAAACACAACAGGAATCAATATGACCCAGACAGTTACAGGCCTATATCTTTCACACGCGTCTTGTGCAAGGTAATGGAGAGTATTGTTGGCAACACATTAATGTGGATCGTAGAAAACAATCAATTTATAAACAATCTATAAAATGGCTTTAGGAAAGTACGTTCTACTGTCGACAGCTTAATACGCTTACAACAGGAAATCCAGGATGGGTTTTCTACACGCCAACGTGTCTTTTTCGATACAGAAAAGGCGTTTAACCGCATTTTGACCAGTTCCATAACTAAGCGCACTTCATACACATGATTTTCTAGGCAACCTACCGAAATTTATCCGTTCATTTCTAACGGACAGGAAATTTAAAGTCCGAGCAGGTAATTCACTGTCTTCCAGAAAAAGTCAAATAACAGGTATCCCTCAAGGTTCCATATTAAGCCAATAACTATTCATACTTGCATTATCGGACTTGAAAGAACATATCACCGCACCTACAAAATATTCTATATACGCAGATGACTTATTTATTTATGTTAGAGGTAGTAATATAGCAACAGAAATGCATTGCTTTCATTTTTGATGACGAGAAAGAGAGACCATTCTTATTCGTCCACTATACGAGCTTATCTTTTGTTTCTTGTAGCACCCTCCGAGTGATATATCATGACATGAAACTATTAAGGCGAGATCATCTGCATAAAGTACGTATTTGACTAATGATGGTATTTCCTTCAACATGGACGCTAATGCAATTGTTGGACTCAGCACTGATCCCTGCGGAACACTTAAAGAAATATTATTTGCTGGTTGCTTTTCCAAGTTTGACATAAAAACTGTCGATCCTTTAAAAAGTTTTTAATATAAATCAACATACAGCCTTGAATATTCTAAAAATCAAATGCTTTATTAAGATCGAAGAAAATGGGCAATGTGTGTTAATGATTGCAATATACTATGTTATAAGTAGAGAAGCAAATCGGATGTGGAATGCGCAGCTCTGGATGCACACTGATTGTTGGGCATTAATTTCTGTTATGGAGTATCCACTGAAGTCTATTATTAATAACTTTTCCCATTACCTTACTGAGAACAAAGGTAATTGAGATCGGTTTATAATTATATCTCTGTGTCGGGTTTTTACTCTCTTTTAGAATATGAATCACAACAGCTATTTGCAAGGTTTTTGAAAATTATCCAAGTTTCCAAATTCTATTCAGTATATGTAATAAGTAGTCTATTGTTTCATCATAGGCGTATTTTAGCATATTTACATGAAATTTATCGTGTCCAGATGCTTCAGAACGCGTGTTTTTTATGGCTGTTTGAAGTTCTTTAAATCTGAATTGTAGGGATCCTTTGAATCTATGGAAACAGAAAGACTACTTGAGTAGTTATTAGACGGTAAGGTAGAATTCAAAACTGTCGCGAAGTGTTTAGCATATATTTCTACTATTTGGTTTATATCAGCGATAATTGAATTATTAATCGCAATAGATGATAGTAGATGGGGCTTTGTTTTATGCTCAAGTACATTCATTTTATACCATACTACCGTAGCTGGCGTTTTTGCCGTAATGTCTGAGGCGAACTGTCTCCAACATTGCTTTTTGGACAGTTTTAATGCATATCTGGCTTGTGCGCGTTTCTTTCGGTAATCTATGTAATTTTAAATATTGGGGTTTGCCTTGGGCAGTTTCAGAGCTCTACGCCTACTTCTAATCACCTTAGAGTAATTTTCGTTCTACCAAAGGACACGTTTTTGTTGTTGAGAAACCCGTTGAGGGACTGGTGGGCAAGTTTTTACAAGATTCACTAAGTGATCGGATAATTTCTGAACATAATTTTTGAATGTAAACGTTTTAGACAGTTAAGAAATAAGCATAATATATGCGTAAATAAATCTTACATAGAAAATAATGTAGACAGAATGCTACTTTTTTTCATAATTTAATGAGGAAAAAGTTAGCTATGAAATAGAGTGGTCAAATTCCTTGGCCTAAAATGTTTAAAGTAAGTTGTCCATAATATTAAATATTAATGGTTACGATAGTAGTAGTGATTTTCAAGTGATTAATGGTATTAACTAATTCAGTAATACAAATGTTATTATCCAAATATAAGCAAAGTTAATGATTAAAAAAAATTTATTTACTTTGAATTCATAAGTTACTTGTAAGAATTACACTGTGTATTCGATATTTCGCAACTAATATTTGAATAGTACTTACGATATAAATAGTAGTGTTATTTTTAATATTTATGTTAATAATGTAAATGTGTACTTGTTTCGTTATTATGTTATAGTAAATGATAATGGTGACTAAGAATTATCTCATCACCGTTACTTTATAATGTAACCAATTTTAAGTAATTTCTGTATTATTCTTTAAGTTTACAATTTAATCTACACACATTAAATATTCGTTTGTTAATAATTTATTATTAAGCACACGTATTATTCAATAGAAAAGATCAATTAACTTATACCCCACTGGTTATCCGGGGAAAAAAAATAATAATATTAACAATAATAATAATATAAACGCAATACCGAAATATAAACAAGATTAAAACTGAAAAAGTAATCGTTATATGTACGCACGACTAAATCAAAATATCAAAATGCGACACAAACGTACACGAACAGCTCTGCAACCACGAATGAATTTAATACGTAACATCCACTTATACGAATATCTAGATCATAGTTCTCTAAGTCCATACTATATTCATAGATGATAGATTATTATAACTAGTAAATAACGCACCTAAGATAGCTTATCTGCGTAATATATACCTACTTGAAATTTATTTGAAATTTTTTACATTAAATTTAAAATATCGCATCCATACAATATAGCTCGATTATTATGATATTTGAAAAAAAAAACGCTCAGTTTTTCATTTTCCGCCCGATCTTGTTAAATCAGCAACTGCTCTCGAAGAACTCAAATTTACTTCTGTTTTTAAATATGAAGATCAAACAAATTCCTTAACGTTTAAAATTTTCTTTTTATCCATGCAAAATAGAACAATTCTCAAAAATCATTTCTACAGTTTTTTACAAAATTGTTCTACACGTGATACTCGGGAACATAATATCCGCAATATAACGTAGGGCAATATTGTGTATTGTAGAAAAAAATATTCTCAGATAATAAAACAGATAGTTTAACATAATTGCATGACTGTTCCACTATGAATACTACAAGTTATTTTACTTCAAGCAGAGAAGCTATTATTATTATTATTACTATTTTCGCAGTAACTAAATTTGCAAAATCGTATTGAAAGAAGTATATTATAAATAATTAATAAGTAACGAAGTTGTATTCGGTACTACGTTTTTAAAATTAATTTGGAAATTGCCCTCTCGTAAATTTCGTATTCCGTATTTTCGTTATCATTTTTTTTTTTCTAAACTCGCTAATCATCATTTATTTACTTTGACTGCTCATTCGTAAGAACGCGAATACTGAAGAAAAATATAGCAAGATGAAAAGCACCTAAATTAATGACTGAAAGACATCTAAACATATTTGTGGTAGGTACCGAAGCAAATTATTGAAACTAAGATGAACCGCCATGAGGGGGGAACGAAGAATCATTAAGAAGAAAGTCGGGTCATTAATAAAACAGATGAAGAAACAAAGAGTAATTGAACAAGCCAGCGGAACATAATGAAAAGCGCGAAAGAAACGTAATTAGAAAAACGGCGAAGAGTGGAAGACGTAAAGAAAAAACAGACGCAGAAAAGGAAGAAGAAAGATAGGGTTAGCGAACCGTGTAAAAGATGAAAAGAACAACGATGAAGCTATTCGGGAAAACCCAGTAACGAACAACATGGACCGTAGAACGAGAATTTATTTTGCGCGTTTACGATATCCGACCGAAAATTAGCATAATACAAGGGTGATAATAATATTAATAATTACCAAACCGTAATAATAATAATAATAATAATAATAATAATAATAATAATAATAATAATAATAATAAAAAAATAGTGACGATAACGATAACAAGCTAATAATAATAATAGTACACTGACGATAACGATAACAATGCAATAATAATAACAATAAGAATAATGGTGGTAAGTATATTTTATATAAATGATAATTAAGTTGATTTAAATCAGAAGTCATTTCAAGGGTAAAGATAAGATGACTCCTAATTTAAAATAACACTTAGACGCCTTGTTTAATTTCAGCAGATTTGAAAAGTAATTTCACACGGTAAAATTGAAATATCGGCGTGGAATAAAATTTTCCTCTAGAACGTCAACCCTAATTCAAAAGGAGAACCATCAATAAATCAAATTGAAAATTATCTGCACTAATAAGTTATAAAAAGACCGTAGTTATTGAAAATTAGTTGTTAATAAACAACTTACGCCAAGAATATTCTTCTAACTAATAAAAATTATAGGGAGAACTTTAGCATAAAGAATTATTCAGAAGACTGCGAAATAACTGTTCTACGTAAAAGCTCCGGTAACTCAGCGACAGATTATACTATTAAATAACTATACTATATAGCCAGAGAAGACGCGGATGGTTTTGTTTTTTTAAATAACTCAAAAACTACCGTAACAAAAGTTCTGAATGAAACTTTATTTAATTATTGGAAAACATGAGATTAGCTTACAATCGTTTGTGGAACGAAATATCGTTCACATGAACACCACTTGCAACAATACATTCATTCAGGGTTTTTTTTTTCACAACATTTTTAAACACTTTTCGAGCATATGGCGCTGAATTTTAGAAATTTCTTCATAAATCCCAGTTTTCAAGTCTTCCAGACCTCGTGAACGTGTTTCGTAAACGCGAGGTATCCCCACCAAAAAAAAAATCTGAAGAGGTCATATCTATGCGGTTACCAAACGCTTCTTTCAGAACTACGAGGATTTCTGCGAACAGTGACACGTCGCACCATCTGAATGAAACCATATGCGGCCCAGATGACGAAGTGAGAAAAGCAAAAAACAAATTCTAAAGTTACTAACAAAAAGTAACAAAATATAAGTAGCTAATTAACAATTAAATCGTTTTTGTTGTATAAATCTGACTAAAACATTTCAGCGAAACCGACTTAACAACTGACTGCGTTTAACTGCCTGACAAGTCAATGAAAAACTATTTCATTTTCAAAAAAATCATTCTAATTTATTATTCGTATTTTTTATAATTTTTCATTAAAATAGTTTGTAATTTACACGATTCATTATTAGTTTTCAAATGTCTTACACTCCTTACTACATCAGTAAGATCATGTGCATCGTATATTACTTCATATATTTTAAAAAACCTGATGTTAGTTAAAGGATAATTAAATTTAAAACAAATCATATTTAAAGTATAAACAGCTATTTAAACTTAAATTTTATTATAATTAATTGAAAATAATGAATGATTTGTGTTTAGTACATTACACATTGCGACATTGCATATGAGAAAAACATGAAATATATCTATTATATTATGCGAAACGAATTTAAAAAATCGATTTGTTAATCTATTTTTAAAAAACAATATTACTAATTAGTCGATCATGCCCATGACTAATATATTTATGTATATATATATATATATCTATCTATCTATATACATATATATATATATATATATATATATATATATATATATATATATATAATCTGAAAAAAAATTTCATATACAGTATTAAAATTTAAATAGTCGACTAATCCCGCCGGCTGTACTGCAGTTATCGAAACTAGTTGGCTGTATTTGTAATAATGTAGTTACAATACTCTATGTAAAGCATTTTTGTTTTATTTTCATGATGCACTAAAAAAAGTTTATTTATATATATATATATATATATATATCTCAGGAAATATTTTAACAGAATTGAATGAGTACTTTTCGCTATTCAATTATTAATATAATTTTAGCAAAATTTGTCAAAATCTATCGAGATTGTTAAGAAAAAAATATATTGCACGATCTCAAAATACAGATAGATTTCCTACTTGCGTGTAAGCCAATATTTGTACAGGGTACTACCAAGATGGAAGCGTAAATTTTTAGCCAATATTATCAGGCTATATCCGCAACGTAATTATCAAAATAACCCGAATGACGTATTATCTGTCATAAGAATACTAGGTAGAAAATTTTTACGGGCGAATTTTATTGGCCGCTTAAAATAATACCAGCCTTAAAATATAATTTGAAAAGTGTGAAATGTAGCGATTTTTAAAAATAAACAGCAAGAAATATGTTAAACTGTTAAGCCATTATCGAGTGAACATAAAAATAAAAAATTAAACATATATATATATAACTATATAAAATTTATAAAAGTTAAACACATTAATTTAGATGTACAATTTGCAGAAATTATCAAAATGAAAAGTAGTATCTGTCGTTTACCACATTCACTATCATATTATTTTATCAGACTATTTTAATTTTGGTAATTTTCCTAAGTTGTACATGCAAATTAATATTTTTAAATTTTATTTTATATACTCTCTATATTTTATTTTTACGTTCACTCGCTAATCACTTAACAACCGAAAAACTATGCAATTTTTTTTTTTAAAAGTTTAACGATGTTAACTCGTTTCTTGTTGTTTGTTTTAAAATATAGAATTTACCTTTGCGGCGGTAGAGGAAATTATTAATTTTTTAGGAACAAATTTTTATTTATAGCAAAGGAAAAGAAACTTTATAAATATAATATGTATATATATATATATATATATATATATATATATATGTATATATATATATATATATATATGTATATATATATGTGTGTGTACACAGTGGTTGACAACACGATGAAAAATGATTCCCTTACGCGTTCGTTAACTAGAAGGGTTGTGCGTTTCGAAGCGTAAAATAATCCTGTGACCGAAGTACACGTAACTGGGGTTAGGGTGACACATACGTGAAAATAATAACCTCTCACAATATCCCGAGCGTAGTTAATTTAAAGTAGGGAAAAACTGGATGGTAAAACTAGCAATGGATGGATGTAGGGATGAATGCATGAAGGAAAAATTGATTCTACCGTCAAAACACGAGAAACGAAGTATCTCTCTAATTTCCACGTTAACGAAAATAAATACGTTTAGGATTTCCCACTCTCAGATTTGAAAACAATATCGACGAACAAGAGATAAACTGATTAATGACCGAAACGGAAAACCCTTTAAATATATATGTATACATTATGATTATTATTATTATTATTATCATTATTATTGCGGTTACTTCAGTATTACCAGATACGAGAGAAGATAAAATTATTTGTCGCACTCGATTTTACTAGGTTTCTTTTTATAAAAACACCTCTATACGTAACCGTTACCCGGATTATATTCGCTCAAAAATTAATTAAAAGATCTATCCATTCGACGTAGCCCTTTATTTCCATCCCATTCGGAGTCCTCGTGGAATTTTCGATTTAGCGACGGCCGGGAGGAAGGATATTGTACGTTCACCGAAAGCATCTTAATATTCCCTGACCTAGCGTGTAAAATACTTCGGACAAACCTTAGGAAAAATTTCATCGACATCATTATCGCCTGTAGTCTTAATCTTTATCGGAGATCATAATTAATTCGTCGTAAATTATTTATTTTCTTTTATGCAGCAAACCTAGTTACTTTTCGAGGCAATGCTAATAATACGTATTGTACTTAGTGCGGTATTAACGGTCTTATACTTGGTGATAATTAATAATTACACGGTTGGTGAAAACTTCATGCAGCTAGCTATTCTAAATTATTGGGGGCTCTAGCTAGCAAAGAGAAAACTGCAATAGTTAAAATACTTCGGAAGAATGATTTATAAACCTCCAGTAGTGTCTCTAAGAACTTTATCAGGTTAGTTCGTTTACATGCCTCGATACATCATATTTCCCTCCTATAAACCGAATTTTTCTTACAATCCTGGTTGTATAGACTTAACGATTGTGGTGCTAGGTTCTTTCATACGCATACCTCTGAATTTTGCTGATGCTACATTTATTTACTTACATTTTGTTCTCATATCCTACAAAATTATGTCCTCTATGACCCCCTTCCCCATTTGTTTAAAGATGTTACAGTCGTAGCATTCTCAAAAACAAATCAAACCTTGAAATATTTCTCTCCACTAACTCAGTTAATATTATGCTTTCGTCAGAAAATTGTCTAAATTCTTCACGCAAATTTTCATTTAATGACTACTGACGCCTCTCTATTATGATAGATTTGATAGTTATGGAGGAACTGCAGTATTAATTCGAAATAATATTCCTATTCAATACATCGTATAAATGCTATCATATCAAATACTCATTGCAATGGTGTACGTGTTTCGGTTAATTATAAAATTAAGCTATTTACTTATTCTAATTTTATTGCCCTCCTGTTTTTTGTTTTTTTCTTTTTTAAATGCTTGTCGCTTCATAAATTTTATCAATTCCCTAATTTTTCTTCTATTGTGTGTAGTGGTAATTTCAATGCACGCAATAAGATTTGTGGTTGCACAATTAATGATTGCACAGGACAACATATTTTAGATATTGTTGGAGGTACAAACTTAATTATTGCCAACGATGATCAGCACACCATTATTCCTACGCCTGGACAAAGATCTAGTGCCCTAGATTTTTTTTTTAATTCCTTGCTGATACTGTTCTTTGTCCACATTGGGATGTTTTACTATTTCCCCGGGATAGTAATCATCTACGAATACAAATTATATTCTATATGATCCACACTTGTTTATCTAATACTTTACAAACCTATTCCTCATCTTGGACTCTTCATAAAAAAAACATGGAAAATTTTACCCTTCATTGAATCTTTGTGTCTTCCATTACTTTCCTCATTGGTATTTGATGTTCATCTATATAACCAGTTTATTCAGGGCATTAAGTTGGCGTGATAGCGATTTGCTTGTCAAAAATGTGCAAACTATAACATATCTTCTATGGCTCCTACAGAATACCACTTGTTCTGATTATCAAAAAAAAAAAAAAAAAAAAAAAAAAACGAAGTTAACACTTTAAGTGATTTTATAAGTGATTACTTGGAATACAAGAAAGTCAAAGCTTAAACCAAGAGCTCCTCTTATCCACCAAAATGGAGGCTAGCAATCGTTTGGTGACAACTATAAACCGTGCTCAATCATGTATTTGGAATAAAGTGAAAATATTTAATAATACTTGTAGTAAAAATTCTTCTTCTATAAAGCTCAACAAAAATCAATTCCAAATGTTTGTAGATTCTGTATCACATCCATATGCCCTTATTATTAATGAAACTGGATGTAACTATCTTATAATTCTGACCTCACTCTTGATACCAATTCTAATTTTCTGATTACCTTCGTCAAACTTCTCGCCTTATATACCAGGTGGAATATCATATTCAATATTAAGTACATTCTCTACTTCTGCTTGCGCAATCCTTTTGAACTGTTTTTATCATTTTCTAAACAATTACAGTCTATCCCAATGATTGCACTGAATTTATAAAACAACTCCCCCCAGTGTGTACACTTCCTGTGGTGTTTTGTCGGAGTCGGTTAACAATTGTCGTTGTTCCCGTGTTCTCGTGTCGTTATTACTTACTATTTAGTTTTTCGTTTGTCCTGTTATATTAATAAATTCTTATCGTTATTATTTCATATTTCGTTACTTGTATTATATTGGTGAGACGTAAATTGATTAGATAACGTTATGAGCTAACGCTCGTTAAGCGGTTCGTCCGTTCGTTTCGTTGTCGTAGTCATGTTTAATTCTCCACCACTACAAAGAAAACATATCGTAAATACTGCGAACGCCCGTGGCGAGTCGACCAGTGATAAAGCTAATTCATCTTCATCATGTAATTTAAAAACCGTAATTTCTGACCCGGGATCGAATATATTCTCGTCATCTGATAATGTTGATTCAGGTAATACGAGTATTATTAATAATTATAATAATAAAATGGTTGACATTAACACCGATTCTGAATCCGAATCTCAAATGGATTGGAAAATTCAAAAAACAAATGGCAAGAGTACGCCGAAGAAAAGGAAAAAAATATGAAAACTTTTCTATCGATGTAAACAACAGGTATTCGGCCATACAAGTCGATGAAGAAGTTGTTCTGGATGTCGTTCATAACTCATCAACGCAGTCTCAGTTGCCACCTTTTGTGCTAAATGGTCCTTTATCGGATCACAAAGAAAAATTCGCTATTATAAAATCTAAGTTAAAAAATGACTTTAAACTTAAATATAAAAATAATAAGTATTATATATATACATGTACTATAGAAGACTATAAAATTTTATGTCAATATTTTAGGGAAAATAATGCTAAATTCTATACTCATACTCTGAAGGATTTAAAACCTGTTAAATTTGTCTTACGTGGTCTTCCTCATAATATTTCCGTAGAAGAAATATCTCAATATATCTCCGAGCATATTCCAGTTCTAGGTGTTCATCAGATGTCTAAATATAACTCTCGTAATAGAGATAGTAAAATTTTATTACCGCTTTTTATTGTACATTTTAGCCCTAATATAACATATCGTCAAGTTCTGGGAATAAAAGTTATAGCACATTGTTCTATTCAATTGGAAAAATACAGAAGTTCTAATAGGGTTATACAATGCTTCAAATGTCAGTCTTTCGGCCACATAGCCCCGAATTGTTTCAAGGATCCATTTTGCGCTAAGTGCGCCAAAGCACATAACACGAATCTATGCTCGGAATCAATTTTCATATGTGTTAATTGCCAGGGTGCCCACCCTGCGAATAGTAACGACTGCCCTATTTTTCTGACAGTAGAGAATAATATTAAATTTAAAAATCGTAATATTTCTAGTAGTGTAAGAACGAGTCCTTCGGGCATTATTAATAATAATAATCGGTTTAATCTAAGTACTGATAAGATTAATGCGCCTAAAGGTAATAGTAATATCAATAACAATATTAATAGTAATCTTACAACGTCTAGGACGTACAGAGATGTTACACGTGGCGTCTCATCAAACCAAAATAATAATAATAATAATGATTCTAGTCATATTAATCAAAGTAATACTCTTAATGTCTCTGACATGTCGGTTATTAAAGATATATTTAGTCTATTTAAAGATCTAAATTTAAAGAGACTTTTGGAGTTAGCTAAAAGTACATTATGTAGACTCCGGAATGCCGGCGATACATTTAGTAAATTTGCAATCGTAGATGAAGTGGTAATAGACTTATGCAGCTCTGATTAATCGGTGTTCTAAATCATTTAATCAATTATGTCTAATGTGAATAATATCTTTAATGTCATGGGTTGGAATGCTAATTCTATTAAAGATAAATTTTTAGAATTTGGGCAACAGTTATATGATAAAATTATTCACATAGCTTGCATTAGTGAGACAAAAATTAACGATAATTATAAGCTAAGATGCCCTGGGTATAAGGTTTACAGATCAGATCGAAATACTTATGGTGGGGAAGTAGCTCTTTTCATTAAAAATTATATCAATCATTTTTCCGATTACAATACCTTCCTTAAAAAAAATTGAAGCTGTCGGAATTAACCGTCAAATGCCTAATCATGCCATATTTATTTACTCGGTCTATTGTTCTCCTAAAATCTCTTCTAAAAATTTTTATCATGACATCCATAAACTTTTAACTTCATTCAATAAAGTGTTAATTGTTGCTGATTTCAATGCAAGACACAAAGCGTGGAACTGCTATTCTAACAATTCCTCTGGTAACTGCCTTCTAAACATGTCCGATAAATTTAATTTTCATATTATAACTCCGGATGAGCCGACGTTTTATCCGGATAACGCTCGACTATACCCTAGCATTATCGATTTTGTATTAGTAAAAAATATTCAGGAGGTATCTAAACCAGTTTCTCTACCATTATTGAGTTCGAATCATAATCCTATCGTGTTTAAAATAAACACCACAAGTAATAACTCATCTGTATTTACTCCTCATTCCAAGTATGTGTTTCAAAAGGCTGACTGGAATTTATTCAGACATTATGTTTCCAATAACTTAACTTTACAAGGTCCTTTCAAAACTAATGAACAGCTAGATGAAGAAGTAATTCGCTTTACTAATGTCATCCTTACTGCAGCTGATGCAGCTATTCCTAAGATTACTGTTCCCCCGAATAAGCCTACAAAAATTTCTCCTCGACTTATTACATTGATAAAGTTTAAAAATTTCATTAGACGTCGATATCAAAAACGCCGTATTCCTACATATAGGTTATTCTTTAAATATTTATGTAGATTAGTCAAATACGAATTAAGAGAAAACTATAATAATAGTTGGAGATCTAAGCTGAATTCGTTATCGTCCCGTGATAATAGTCTATGGAAAGCAGTCAAAGTATTTACTAATCCTCGGACATACTTACCTCCGTTAAATTATCAGGGTAAAGTCGTCTATTCGGATCAAAATAAAAGTGAACTTTTATCTAATATATACTCAGGGGTGCATGCTCAGAATTGTAACATGGCATCTGCTTATCAGAATGCCAAAGTCAACTCCAATCTCAAAAATATCTACGTATTTCTTCGGATGGAATGAGAGCAGCGGACCTAACTACTGTTGCTGAAATACATAATCATATAAAGAAACTAAAAAATAAAAAGTCAGTTGGTTTGGATAAGGTTTGTACGATTTTTCTTAAAAATCTACCCATTAAAGCTCTAGTTAAATTAACTATCATAATTAATTCTATGTTACTACTTTCGCATTTCCTCTTAGAAGACGTCTAAAGTAATACCCATCCCTAAGGTTGGTAAGAATACCTCGGATCCGGTTAATTTACGTCCTGTCTCTCTTCTCAGTAATCTTAGCAAAATAGCCGAAAAAATTATTCTCAGTCGAATACAAACCTTTACACAAATTAATAATATTCTTATTGAACAACAGTTTGGATTCAGGAGTAAACTATCAACAGTTATGCAGTTGGCGAGGATTACTGATTTCATAACAGATGGTTTTAATCAAAATAAACATACAGGTTTACTTCTCATAGACATTGAGAAAGCCTTTGATACTACATGGCATCTCGGATTAATATATAAATTAATTCAACTAAAATTTCCTAATTATATCGTTAGACTTATTAAAGATTATTTAACAGATAGGAAATTTATGGTAAAAATAAATGATTGTAACTCTGTGGAAAGGTCTATACTAGCTGGAGTACCTCAAGGGAGTATACTTGGACCCTATCTTTTTCTCTTATTTATTAATGACATTCCCATAGATAAACACCTTCAGATGGCGTTGTATGCGGATGATACGGCTATATATTGTACGTCGTATCGTACAGATACTATTCAAAGAAGGCTAAGCATAGGATTTGAGAAATTAAGATCATACTTCAATAAATGGAAAATTAACATAAATACTGATAAAACACAGTCAATATTATTTACAAAAAGAAGACCAAACTCTCTAACTCCTATAATAATAAATAACATACCCATAGAATGGAAGACTCAAATCAAATATCTTGGTGTTATTCTAGATAAAGGTCTTACCTTTTCTAAACATATCGAACAGGCCGTTAATAAAACTCAAGCCTCTTTATTTAAATTATATCCAGTCTTTAATAGGAAATGCTACGTTAATTCTGCAAATAAGCTAATTATCTACAAATGTATCTTAAGACCGATAATGTTGTACGCGTGTCCTGTGTGGTCTTACGCAAGTCACTCTAACTTATCTAAATTGCAAGCCATGCAAAATAAATGTTGCAGAATTATTCTTAAAGCTCCGTTTTATGCTAGGATAGATCGTTTGCACAGAATTTTGAAATTACCATACGTGCATCAAGTAATAAATCAGCAAACCAAAAAAATTTTTTATGATTGTACCCTAAGTGAGTATTCCATTATAAACAATATAAGAGACTACACTCGCACTAGTCTCCAATTAAAATATAAGAAATATAAACATAAAAGAATTAAACATACATTATTATGATGAGTAGCCGGCATTCCCGATGATATATAGTTATTATTTAAGTTTAAGTTTATTTTATGTATATAGTTATTTATTTTCCTATTTATTGCTACTCTGATCGTCTGTTATCGCATACTATATTTTATGTTATTATTTTATTTTATTATATACTTATTTCGTGCAGGTTTTGGTGGTGGTTTTTCCTGCAGTTTATTTGCTTTAAGCTTCGTTTCTTTTGTTTTTATATTTTTATATCGCGATACACGGGAAGAATTTTACACTATTTCGGTACGTGTAGACGATATTTGTTGTTTCTTATTTTAAATGTAAAAATACACTTTTTATTTATTTATTTATTATCCTGTGGTCTTATTTCCCTCGCGTCGTGCATCCATAAATCGTTTGAAAATAGAATTAACCGGTGTCTTAAAAACTACGTATATCTTCCCTACTGGTCTGTATGGTTTCTGCAATAATCTTAGTTTCATACATTGTGTTAACCGAATAATTTCAGATGTTTATAATTAATTTATTAATAAAAATTAACTCGTATCATATTCTTCGGATATTAAGAAAACGTTCGATTCCGTTCTAATTCTTATATTGAATAACACTCTTAATTCTTACGGTATCCCTGTTTTGATTTCTAATACAATACGTAATCTATTTATTTCTCGCATCCTTATTTTTAAACATTCATCGATCGATCCAACGTCGCGATCGGTACATTCAGGTATACCGCAAGGCACAGTATCGAGCACGGTCTTATCATGTATATATTTCAATTATTCAGTCCCCAAATACTTGGCAACATCAAAACTCTACCATATGCTAATGACGTTGTTGTATACTTTATACAGAATTAATCTATTGGAGACGTACTTATTTCCATTTTTTCATAGACTATCTGATCTGAGGTTTACGCTTTCCCCACAAGTGTGAATCGTCTATATCGTCACACAGAAATATAATTATCACTACACACAGTTTGTCAATATCACATTGTCTCATTCCATTCGTTACATCACACAAGTACCGTTTACCATATCTTCGCTTAACAACAAGCTCTTAACGAGCATATCTACCGACTTAGTAACAATTCTCGAAAGGAAAAGTACCGAACGAATTAATGAAAAAATTATAAACGTCCTAACAAATAAACGAGTTAAACTTACTTGATACGGATGCTGAGATTTGTCCACAAATTTTACAAATATTTGGAGACGTTGTACTTTTCAGTAAGCGTCTGAAGTATTACCAATTTAGTAAACGACAATTATATCCAAGTGAAATGATCCGTATTCTGCGAATAAAATTGTAAAAAAATTAATTAATTAATTAAATCATTCAAGAATGTCATTACCCATTTGTTACAATTTATTTTTTGTCATATATCCTGTTGTCAGATTGATGCGTAATTCTTTGGATAGTCAATATACCAGTCGATAAACCGTGTGTTTCTTTCCCTGTATGATAATGTTTTCAATATTATCAGCGTGTATTACATGTCCAACGAATTAAGACTATAAAGCGCAGGCAATACTTTTTCGCCTGTATATTTAGCTCCTGTAAGCTCGAGACATTGGTTCTATATCTAAAATCCTTCGGTATGATGCCATCTCCATCGAAATTCTAGTTTTCTTCGAGTTCATTTGTTTAACGTCCATGATCCTGATCCTTACAGCAACGTAGGAAATTCTATTGTTTCGTATACCCCTTCACATATTTTTGTTAGTGTAGCATTGACCAGTTTTCTCTTCCCCGCATGATCCCTTATTAGACAGAAGTGTTCGGAGGTATGTATCTTTGCGCTCTATATCTGTTATTGGATTAAACAGCGAGGACCATGATGGAGCATTTTTTCCTATTTAGTTCGAGTACAGCTTCTTCGCTGTTTCTGCTCCCTGCAGCAATAAGTGTACCATTTCCGCGTTTATAGTTGCCAATAAAACTGTGTCGTCTGCGTATCTCAGATTTTGACAGTTCTCAGTAAAGCTTTCGTATTCTCTGCTTTCGTGTATTTATTTATTTATTTACAAAACAATACGGCGTACACAACAGCATAACGCCAATTACAGTGTACGCTCTTACAGAATAATTATAAAGTAAAAGTATGAACAAAAATAAAACTGAACCACACTCACACAACACGCTAATTAATATAAATAATATTTAGATTGAAAACAAAAAATTACTAATACAAACCGAAAAATGATTCTAATGAAATACAATACCCACATACAAACATACATCCGAAAAGCACAAAAAAAAAACAGAAATATACCAGTCATACACTCCATCGGGGTACGCACATACGACCAAAATAAAATAAACTTACTGAAAAGTAACAACTGAAATATAGAGTTCAAAAAAATTTATTATATACAAATTTACTATCGAAATGAATATCTAACTGTGGATGAATATTTAGTACGTTATTATATAGACGTAAGGTGGATAAAAGTGGTGAGTTGTGATTTGTACGAGCATGCGATTCATAGAAAATACGATGTGACCTACTATTAACACTGGGAACCATAAATGAAATTGTAGATAATAAATAATTGTCATCTATGCGAGCGTTACAAAGGTCATGCAGGAACCTCAACTTACTTATCTTTCTTCTAGCACTCAAGGATTTAATATTTAGGAAATCGCATAAAATATTATAAATTAAAAATGTTGGATAGACACCAGTTTGACGGTAATGAATATACCTCAAAAACTGAGATTGAACTTTTTCCACCATATGAATATATTTAGTGTAGAAAGGATCCCAAACCATAGATGCGTATTCTAATTGCGACCTTACAAGAGTGTTGAATAGTAACAGCGGAGTCCTAGCACTATTATTTAATATTTTCATAAATGATATAGGAATTAACTTACATTCAAAATTTCTATTATTTGCTGATGACTTACAAATTTTTAGATCAATTAAAACTGTCAGTGATTGTGAATTGTTGCAAGATGATTTATGTAGAATGGTGACATGGAGCGACAATAATTATTTACCTTTTAATTATAAGAAATGTGTTTATATTCGATTTTGTCGTACAAAAAATAAATGTCTCTTTGATTACTCTATGGGTAATGTTCCAGTTTGTAATGTAACCTGTGTTCGGGATTTGGGGGTTTATATTGACTACGAGCTTAAATTTGCACCTCATACCAAAAATGCTTATTGAACAAAATTAACTACGCATCCTTGTCTTTCAGTTTCACGCGATACTATACCACTTTTTAGATGGTTCTAAATAACTTTCAACGATTTTGAGAAAATTGAGATATTTTCTATCAACTGGAAAATGTAATTTTGTTAACGTTAAAATTTCGTGTACCGTATTAGTAGTATCGCGTTACTGAAAGTTTCTTTAAAAATTGTATGAATCAATTAATAAACTGCATTGAAATACTTCTTATAAATTCATATTAATGTGGAGGTGCTGTAGCAAATTTAAAATTTTTAATAATAATCTCCATACCTATAGGTATTCGGAGATGTTTTAGTAACTGTGGAACTACTAAATTATATTTTATATAGAAGACATTATACAAATTTATAAAATAAAATTAATTGTTTTATAATTTAAAATAAGAATGGTTAAATTATTATATTTTTTAAAATTCATGTTAGAAGTGATCATGAAAGTCACATGTAAATTCGCATTCATATCCGGTGATGTTAATAGATCATTTTAAATTTAAAATTAATATATTGCCATATCTCTGCAAAAATGGTGAGATTTTTATGAAATTATTTTTGTTTTACTCGCCTCAAACACCAAATATTAAATCCCATTAAGTAGAACTTTACATACATGCTATCGTTTGTAAGACCTTTAAAAAAACAATATATATATATATATATATATATATATATATATATATATATATATATATATATATATATATATAATGTAATGCAGGTGTTAAATTCAATAAAAAATATTTCATTTTAAATATTTAGTATTTCCCAATTGCATACTTCATAATAAATAAGTAAAAGTAGGGCAAAACCTTATGATAATTTATACCCGTAGCTTCCCACTTGCGGAGTAGATAAAGCGTAACTCTCTCATGGGTAGCAGACGATCTTTTGTTTTGCAGCGTGTACACATACAACTTGCATAGTCTGTTCCACAATTGTTCTATGCTTTGTTGCACCTGCAGATTTGAGTATATGCAAGTACACGGAAAAATTATTAGTTATAAAGAGACTTCCACTTCTGAAGACCATGAAGGGCAACAACCCCTTGCATAGCAACACCCTCTTGGGTAGCAAACTCTAATTATGTAGAATTTAATTGCGTCTGCAAATGTAAAGCGTTTAGATGAAAAAAAAATTATTTTGTTTTTAGTATAGAGACTTCCCACTTTGTGGAGACCAAACAGGGCAACACCCCTTGGTTAGCAAGCCCCAATTAGCATTATGCTTGGGTACCCCTAGTTTAAACAATAAGAAAATTGTAAATACTAATTACAATAACTTATATCCGTGATTAAATAAAATAATTACAAGGTTATATACTCCAATAATGCAAGCGACATACGATTTTTTTCTTTTTTTTTTCCGTTCCTTTTTTCTTTTTCCTTTTTTTTTTGTATTTTTTAAAATACATACAAATACACACACACACATACACATTTTTAAACAATGTTAATGACGCTATTTAAGTTCAAAGATATTCAGGATTGCACTGTCCATGAAGAAAGGCGCATTAATCCTACAATACTTATCTTCCAAGCCAATAATATTAGTGAAGAAGATGTAAAACTGCATTTTAAAGATCTTTCTGGATGCGATCCGATTACTGTCAATAAAATTACAAATACTCGTGGATCGCGGATATATGTTCAACTGTTGCCACAGCAGTTTAAACTCCTGCCATCTAATGGTAGGATTAGGATTCTGTGGGAATCATTACCGTTTGTTGAGGCGATTAACCCTCGACTATGCAAGAAATGTGGTAAATATGACCACACTGAGAAGTTTTGTCATGCGACCGAAGATTATATAGCATTTTACAAGTTCTGTACATATAACCATATTTGTTCAGCTTGTGTTTTTGATAAAATGAAAATCTCATGCCCATGGCATGAAGTTACTCATAAAATATCTGATAAGGAAGCACTTACTTCAGCATTTGCTGCAGTTGACCATGACGCTTTCTAAAGAATGTCTGAGTCTGCTGAGGGCACGGGAGGATCTCAGGGCCCGCATAGACTATAAGGACTCTTAGGTATAAATATTTAAATGTTGATAATTCATACTCATGCCAATCCCTATTCTTGAGAGATTTTTACACTTCTAATTACAAATTATAGCTGAGCCCTACCTTCGAGGTCGTATTCTATCTGTTCATAGTAATTTTTATGCTTATATTAATAATCGTATTGCTATTATTATCAATAAGACCGTTGCTCATAGATTACTATTTTCCAAATTCAATTTGATTGCTATTGAGATTGGTAAAATTATTATTTTAGCTACTTGCATTTCCCCTAATAAAGATAAGTGTAGAGCATTGAGTGCAATCGATTCTGCATTAAAAAGTTTTCCTAATTTCAGTATTGTAATTGTCGGTGATTTTAATATTAGGTTATCTTCTATGGAACCTTCTGTGAGGGATTCAAGGGACTCCTTCCAGTTACTTGATATCGTTGGTAGTAATGATCTTATCATTGCGAATAATAGATTACGAACTTTTATTAATTATAATGGTAGTAGTATAATCGACTACTTGCTAATATCATCAGATATTGCTAGTAAAGTATCATTGGTGATGAAACCTTTTGCTCTTGCATTTCACAAAACTTTTTATTTTTCTATTTCTACTAATGTAGCTCGTTACCCTCCTAAGCAGTGCCTGAGGATAGATACAGAGATTCTAAAATTAATTCCAATCTGGTAAATATATTCATTAATAATGTACTACAGTGTAGTTATGGTGAAGAATTAGATAAGTTGATTAATAAATTTAACAAATATCTTTCAGATCTAATTAAACAAAGTCAATTTCCTATATTGATTCCTCAAGTGGACTGGTGGAATAGGGAATTAGAATTTCTGCATAATAAAATTAATATTGTTCGTCAAAAGAAATGGAGGTGTAAAGACCCTTTCCGTTTATTTATTTTGCAAAATACATTAAAAGAACTTAATAGGCTTTATAAACTTGAAGTTGCTAGAGCTAGGTTACAACAGTGGAAAGATCTTGTATCTCAAAGCTCAGCATGTGGTAGACCATACAAGATGGTTCTTAAGAATTGGTTAGTTTACCCATGCCCGATCTTTTGGTATCTCATTCATATTTAAAAACTAATCAATATAAGGTTTATGCTCTATTAGATTATTTCTTCCCGCGGAAAGATGATCTTCCTCTTACACCAGTATCTACTAAGGGTGCTTTAGCTCCTGTTATCGATAATTTGCTTATTGTTAAATTAGTTAAGAATTTGACTAATAGGAAATCACCTGGGGAAGATAGAATTACTAATAAAGTAATTAAGCGTCTTTACTTTTTCCAAATCTACTGATCACTATGTTCAATAAGTGCTTATTGTTGAATACGTTTCCAAAATGCTCGAAATCAGCTACCATAAAACTACTACAAAAACCTAATAAAGATTTGTCTGAACTATCAGCTTATCGTCCTATCTCCCTGCTAAATGGCATTGGGAAGGTATTTGAAAAAGTTATTAATATACTTTTGATTAAGGAAATTGAAACAAAAAATATCTTTCATATTAATCAATATGGTTTTAGATCTGATTGCTCTTCTGAGCATGCAGTTTTCCATTTAGTTACTTTGATTAAAGATGGACTTAAAGATAATTGTCCTATGATAGTTGTCTCCTATGACATCAAGGGTGCTTTTGATAATTGTAGGTGGTCTGCCATTATAGAAGTATTAAAAAGTAGTAAAATTGAACCATATATTCTCAACGTAGTTTTCTATCAGAGGACTGCTTTTTTTACCATTGGAGCTTCTACAGTCCACAAAATTCCTATGTGTGGTGTTCCCTAGGGCTCTGTGTTGGGTCCCACTCTTTGGAACGTATCAGTAGTTCATCATAAAATTGATGCTTTTTCTGCCGCTTGCAGTATGGATTGTCATCTTATCTCTTATGCGGATGATCTTTGTCTCATTTTTAAATTTAAAAAGATTCAGAGTTTCTTAATTTACCCTATGTATCCAAATACTTAGAATCTATAATATCAGATCTAGGTTTAACTTTCTCTCCACTAAAGTGTAAATTCTCTATCTTTGGTAATACTTCTTTGGTTGTACCGGTGAAAACTCTAGAATTATTATCTTTTTCCACAATTGAACATACTAAGGAATTAAAATATTTGAGTATTGTTATTGACGGAAAAATTAACCTTCCTGTCGCATGTTAAAAATATTTCAGCTAAATGTACTATTATTTACAATAAATTACTTCGGATTCAAAATAACTCTTGGGGACTTGCTTTTAAGGAAAGGTTAATCCTATATAAAAGCATTGTGCAGTCCGTCTATGATTAGGGGGGGCTGCAATTTATGTTAATAGGAAGGTGTTGAATTGTGTTAATAAACAACAGCGTAAATTCTTGCTTCGCATCTCTTCTTTGTATCGTACAACACCAACTTCAGCTGCCTGTGTCATCTGTGGTGCCTTTCGCCTGGATCTTTATCCTGCTAGGGCCTTTAGGCTTCTGAAGGGTAATAATCCTCACATTCAACAATTCCTGTTCCTGGATTCTCTACTGTGCCCTCAGCAGCTGCTTTTTAAGCAATATAAAAAACATATCTATATGATGCTTGTTAAGGAACGGCAGCAAAGTTGGGACGTTGAACTTACTAGCAGGAAAACTTATGAGTTCCTGCCAGATGTCTCATTGAGACTGAAAATAAAAAATTTTAATATCAATTTTTATAATGTGCAATTATTAACTGGGCACCGTAAGTTTGGATCATATTGCCAACGTTCCATCATGTTCTCTATGTTCATCAGTTGATGATGATATTAGACATACATTGTTTCAGTGTCCTGCCTTTGCTGCTATTCGTGTTAAGTTTGGGGTCCACAAATCAAAATGCTTTCCACTTTATAAGTTTCATATAATCTTTTTAGAATATTCAGAAGAAATTATGCGATTAAAATTAAATAATGTAAAGTTGAAATATCTTGTTCATTGTTTTAATTTCAACTTAATTCAAACGTTATCACAATATCAATAATATTGAGTCTAACATGGTCAGCTCCTTTACTTATTATTTCTTAAGTCTTTTACTAGGTATTGTTTTTGTAGATAAATATACATCGCACTGAATTACTAAATATCCTATTCCGTTGCATTTCAGACTTAGAATCTCAGATAAGATCCGGGATAATATTTTAGTTTAAATTACTCGCCATATTCTAAATTAAAAACCGAGACATCTTATCTTAAAAAAAAAAAACATACCTGAATGTTTTTAAAAGTTGGCTCGGTTTACAAAAACTAGAGAAATGTGATAACCTTATTACTGAATAGTAGAACCGAAAATATAAATGAAGAGGCATACCAAATATCGTTTTTGCACGAATACTTTAAACTAGGGGGGAAAACAGCAACGATACATCAAACTATTGTGAAAATAAACAACTAATAACGAAAAATCCGCTATTAGCAAACTAAATCTTGTAAGTCTTAATTCAATAACTAACGCTATTATACATTTTCCGAACCATTTCCCGGCCATTACTAACTTACGTCACAAAATACTGCGGTATTAAACCTAGTCGCAGCATTCGAGAACTAATTTATTAAATATTTTCCTCCATGGAATAGCAATGACATCGGAATATGCTGAAGTGCTCCGTCAGTGACATTCTTCATGTATATCTAACTGCAGCTAATCTGCATTCAAATAGATGCACCGTGGTCTATATCTAGCAGCACTCGCATCGTTTATCTTCGGCCGGAGAACCACTTTACTAAATTCTGTTTTGTCCGGGCACATCCCGATCGAATTATCTATTCGCACGACGACAGTCCTGAACGCAGCTCCGACGATACGTGGGTCGTCGTACGCTAGTACGAAGGTGTTATAATATTTTTTGTAGTTTAACTTTTTTTTTTTTTACCTGGAACACTTGCGCAGCAATCGATGCAGCTGTCGTAATTTCCTATTTATTTCTGTTTCGTTCGTCGGAGCTTTTTATACCAAACTCGTCTCGTTCAGGAAATTATTTCGCCCTTCGTTAATTTTAACAGGAATATTTCTTTTTTATAAAAGCTCTATTTACAAGTCGGCGTTAATGAATTTCCAGCTTACCTCCGTAGTTCGTCGATAATGCTCCAGTTGAAAGATGGGAAAATGTTTCGTCATTCGTTTGAGAAAAGGTAATCTACTAGTAGCGCGATGGTTAATCTTTTTTTTTAGTTCCTCGGACAATTATTTTTATTTTTTATTAATTTCTAAAAAGAAAAATTCGATTATTTTAAAAAATTAATATCGCGAATAATAAAAAAAAACGTAAAACGCCGTTAATATAAAAAAAGAAAGGTACGAAATCGGTGTCGGCCAATCTTATAGAGGATATATACATCAGGTTCAATCTGTACGTTTCGTCGCGGAATGTTATCTAATTTATCTTTGCCGGATAAATAAAGATCGAAGATAATTAAGTAAACAGAAAAATAGAGCCCCGTCCGCGGCGACTAAAGTTCGGTGCAGGGGTAGAAATAAAAAAAACTTAAAAGAGAAAAGTAGACGCAGTTTTTTTTTACTTTCGTATTTTCTTCAAATAAAAATGTACAATACATATATATGTGTATAATATATATATATACATTATTTTTTTATTAATTTTTCTTTTCAAAGCTGCTAATTTATTTTCTAAGATTTTGCCTTTTTTCAACTTTTCAAATTAATTCTTCGAACTTTTCACCGTTTCGTCGCTCATTTTTCGAGACATAAATAAATTAAATTAAAATAAAAAATTAACGAATCCGTGAAGTTCGCCTACGGAATTTCAATTTTTCTAAAAAAAAATTATTTTTCATCCGATCAGTAAGGAACAATTCGAAATTCCGGTTATTTCAACGGATTTTTCCCATTCGACCACCGAGAGCGTCTTAAATATTTTAAGAGAAACAACCCAAAGAAAATATGTCCACTTACGCAGACAGGCTCTAACATATATATATATATATATATATATATATATATATATATATATATATATATATATATATATATATATATATATATATATATATACATATATATGGGCTGCATTTGGGAAGTTGTCCAACATATTTCGAAACAAAGATATACCGAACAGTTTGAAGTGCAAGCTTTATACCCAATGTGTCTTACCGGTGTTAACATACGGAGCAGAAACGTGGAGCTTTACAAAGGAAATAATTATGAAAATCAGGAAAACGCAAACAGCTCACGAAAGGATAATATTAAACGTCAAGTTAAAAGACAGAAAAACTATTACTTGGATCATTGACCGACGCGGTGGAGCGAATATCAAAATTAAAATGGATGTGGGCTGGACACGTGGCGCGTAGACATGATGGCAAGTGGACAAAACATATCCTGCAATGGTGCCCATTGCATTCAAAGCGGAAAGGGAGCATACTAAGAACACGTGGGTGAGACGACATTGCCAGACATGCAGGGATCAATTGGATCCGGGTTGCACAAAATCGGAATCGTTGGAAACGTCGATGACATGCCTACACCCAGAAGTGGGTTGAAATGGGCATAACGTGATATATGTATATATATATATATATATATATATATATGTATGTGCACTTAAGCTGCACGTAATATATATCCCCATCCATCGAGGGGGAATATTACTTTGGCGCGGTGGAATGGTTTGTACATCGTCGAGAACTAAACTACATCCGAGGGATCACCTAATCTAAACAGGTGTCGCGTCCTATCAACGGAAATGTGTAATAAAGCGTATCGCTATTTTCGAATCAAGAAACGTCGAAATTCAAGTTCGATTTGGCTTACTAGTCCGAGCTGATCAACGTTTTAGTACACACACACACATGATAAGCGTACATCAGAAGTAGCTGTATATTGAAAATTCCCGGACACGACTTAATACTACGTATTATTACAAGCGCCCCTTGGGTAGTGCGAAAGAGAAAGCAATACGACTCCAATGAAATTCGTTTGTACACGAGGTACGATGACACGAAAACGTAAAAACCTGTTCAAACGGAGATATCGGAATCGTAATCCGGTAATTGCTGACTTGAAGAGGCTCACAAAAATAGTATAACTCGGTAAAGTGGGATGTAATGAAAGAAGAAATCGACTTGCAGGAAACCTGAATGATATGCAAAATATCACATCTACTGAAGGATAACCGAAGAAGGAAGCGTAAGTAGCCGCCTTATAAACGACAATGTAAACAAAAGCAAATGACTAAACCGAGTAATATTTAAAGGAAGAAATTATAACAACGGGAAACAACATTTTAAAGGTATGTACAAAATAAGATCGGTAAGGAGAAAGAAAGCTGGACAAAAGGAAAAATATCGAGAAATTAAAAATGCCAGCAAGAAACGCCATTTCGTCATTATGAGCAAAAAACAAAAAACCAAAAATAAAAACAACGAAGGAATTTAAGTATACGTACGAGAAGAGAACGTCTAGCGAAGGTGAAATAATAAATTAATAATTTGCCAAAGAGAACGAACAAGAACGCGGAGACAATACGTAAAATACAAACGAAATGGAATACCCAGGACGTATAACGGGAACCACCGATAAATATCAGTTATTACAACGTGCCCTTCGAAGAAATATCGCACGTAACGGCTAAATATTGGGAATGTTTCAGAAGCGTCAATCTTCTTTGAAGACTTAAAGAAGTATAAACTGGTTTTACTTTTATATGTGATTAATAGTCGTTGCAGAATCACGACTGATCTATTTTTATTCGGTACTTTTTCTACTACGTTACATGATAGGTCGCAAATTGTTGGGACTAGATTTGACTCATTCCGAAATCTATAAAACTTTTCTACCATACTGAGATATTGCACAGTTAATTGAATTAAATTTATTTTTATGGGTGTTTATTTACCACACTTTTTTTAAATTTCATATCACATACACAAATGCAAACGCAAACGCAAACGCTCGCGCGTTTAAGTAATATTCAGGTGCCGAAACCGGTTACTATCAACCGTTGTTTATTTCGTCGTTCCTATTCCTACGTCCCATTTGTTCATCTGCATATTGTATACCACAACTATTTGGAAATTCGTCTTTTATGGTCAAGGATTTGATTGAATTACCAATGAATTGTTATCGGAACCGGAAATTGACGCAAATAGTGGTTATACCAAAACCAGGTAAGGCACCGGATGAGGTTTCATCCTACAGACCTGTTTCCTTTCTCTCAGTCATTTCAAAACTTCCTGAAAAAGTTATATTCAAGAGGTTTAATCTTATTTTGAAGTCGAAACATAATATTATAATGGTCATCAGATATGCGACCATTGGACAGGTTTCGAACAGGTACACCGAATTGTGCTAAGGTGTGGCATCATGGTCTGTTCTCTGAACTGGATAAAATAATACCGCATCCTTACTACATGCCAGGTTAAAATTCTATATCAATATTTCGATATCTACCCTATAGCCGCTGGAGTGCTTGAAGGAAGTGTCTCAGGTCCGTATCTTTATTTAATCCCAGTGAAACGTTGGCGTATAAGGCTAAACGAAAACAAATGTAACGCGAGTTGATTTTAGATTGCGAAATTTGATAAATCAATCGTTGAAAATAAATGGGGTAATTATTAGTCAAAATATCTTGGCATTCATTTAAATATCAAGTTAACGTGACGGAAGCGTGTTGTTAAAAAAAATTAACAAGAACTTAATTAGCTTCTTGGCAAATAATCTAGTTTGTTATTAGATAACAAGCTCCTAGCATATAAAATAGTTACAAAGGTCGTTTGGACATATGGTTTAATGCAAAAAAGATGTACACACAAATATGATCCAACGATCTCGGAATAAGGCCATAAGACTGATCACTTCGTCACCCTGGTACTGCGGTCTATAAGTCGTTTGGAGACACGTGAAAAGTCATTAGCAACTAATCTACTTGACACAAGTACCGATGTTAGTAGGCTAAAACGTTTTCGTTCGTCGGATCTTTACTATAATACAGTGGGGGGGCATCGTTGGATGTTATAGTTATTTCATGTTCTAGTACAATTGCTAGGTGGTTAGTTGTAATTTTGGTATTTATATTATAAATATACTATTAGAATAGATATATATACACGTGTGTGTGTGTGTGTTTCAAAATATACATTTGACTTCGTGTGATGTATACATCTATACCTGGTAATATCAAAACTATAGGTCTACGTTCTTCTTAAGATAGAATTCGTGTGTATCTAAAATTTCCCAACCCACGTGTCTACTTCTACTACATAGTCTCTAACTCGATCTATATAGTCTATTAACCAATATCGAAGGCCTATAAACGATAACGTTATCACCTGAGCCTACCTTTTCACGTTTATCGAAACGAGGCAGTGTAATTAACAGTCTATTTCTCTGGAGATATCTTGTTCGGCAGTTTTATCATCTATCTACAATAACGCAACGTGTAAATTATTGCCAAAGTACTTATCTTACCAATAACAACTGACGACAATTCTAAATTATTACCACTCCACTACTTCTCTACTATTATTTTCTGTTCGCATCATCATCGTCCTATAGTTCGTTCTCGAACGTCGCGACTACCCCCAATATACGTTAATTTTTCCCGTATAAAATGTGTCCCAGATAACTGGAATGAATCCGGAGGAGCCAGAGTAGGTTCCGGAAAAAGTTATCTTTTCTTTCTGAGCGTTGTACGTACCCGGGTAACTTGAGAGCAGGATAATGGGGATGCGAGCGGGAAGAGCACCGCTCGATGCGGCGTTGTTCGTGGTACTAAACTGGGCTACGCGGAGTCTTCGCGTCGATACTTTTATGTTAATGTCCATTATATTTTGTTACATGTATAAAAGGTTATTATTCATAATTTTCCTCTCTTATATCCGTCCTTTAAACGTAAAAAACCGACGACGATGATCCTTAAATCAAATGCTATCTGCGGTAATTCTATAAATCGAGGAGAAATCCACTTTTTTTAATTTAAAATATTTTTTTTCTAATTTGAAACGTTTTTTTCTCTACTAATTATAAAACATTGTACGCGTGTTGTTATTATTATTATTATTACATTATGAAAAACGCGTGCAATTTCAAAATAAAAATATGTAAATTTCTCAATCTTCTAAAAGTCAAAAAATACGAATAACAAAAAAAAACGCTCCCCTTGTCGGTAATTTTTAGAATTTGAAATTTATATTTGGTTCCTCGGAAGTGAAGAAAATAATGGAAATACTTCGTTAGTTTTGTAATTTTGATATTCAACGTTCAGATGCTATCCTCTTGTTTGATTGGGAGTACTTGGAACGACATACTGAAAAAATAAGAAAAAGTCGTATTGATGTATACGTGAAAAAGAATGTAGAAATATAAGGTGACTCAGAGAAGACGGACGGTTTTTTTATTTTTTGAATAACTCAAAAACTACTCGATCAACATTTTTGAAAGAAATTTTATTTAAAAATTGGAAAATGAGAGATTAGCTTACAATCATTTATGGGACACAATATCGTTCAGTTGACCGCCATTTTCAACAATACATTCATTCAAATATAGATGTGTGTTTGAGTGTATGTGCGCATCTTTATATATATGTATAATTTTATATATATATAAACTGATGTGTATATATACTACGTATGTACACACATATACATATATTTATATTTATATATATTTACTTGTGTATATAGGGACTGGGAAACTCAATGGTAAATGGAAAGAACGTAACATCGCTAAAAGAACAAAACTGTGACTAGTAAAAATGTTAATTTTTCCTATAGCTTCATACGGTTCTGAAGTCTGGACGATTAAAAAATCAATGAAAAAGAAGATCGAAGCTTTCAAAATGAAATTCTAAGGATCCCATGGACGGATCATAGAACAAACGATTCCGTTTTAAAGTAGCTTAGAATCAAAGCCAGCCAGCGGTTGTTACCGACTATTAAAAGACGCATGCTATAGAGGTGGAATAAATTTTCGAGTACTTTTTGGCCACGCTGTGCCTCTTTGTGTAGGTCTGTCTATTTCTAGTATGAATTTAATGTTTTCATAAACTGACATATTCTCGATGGTTATAGTTACGCATAGATTATTAGCTGCACGCTGATTGGCTGGATGCGTTGTTCACCAGAATCTCGTCAGTTTATTGACCGTGCAGCTCAAGAGCACTCAGTGTAATACCGTATATCTATAGATTAAGTATTTTCTTATTTTTTATTTCATTTTCGTTATTTTTTATTTTCGCCCAATTGAAAATGGCTTAAGAGTTTGTGGTCCTTTAAAAACGTGCTAAATTTAGTAATTTTATACCACTTTTTTATCGTTTATAATTTAAAAGTCACTACATTCCGCACCAGTTCACGATAATTACAGTGATAATACGTAAAATAACGATAACAATATTAATAATGTGATGATAATACTGATAAAAAATTATAACGGGGAGGATAATTATATCGTTTGAGAATTTTCAAATCGATACAATATTCGCGTCACGTCGAAAATTAAGTTTAGACGAAGTTTCGTTTTTCAAATAATCTCATCTACGATTACTTCTCTCGTGAAACCTTCAACCCATCGTGCAATTCTTCATCCGTCATTTTGCTCACTATCATCGTTCAATCGTTCCTTCGGAAATTTTCATAATTCGATCAGTTGGAAGAAATAAACGAAAAAAAAAAACAACAAGAAAAATAACACCGATAAACGAATAAAGCGAAAAGCATTTTGTACGAATTTAAGACCTTCGTATTTTTAAGGATATTCAAAAATCACAGTCCGAATTTAAAATGATTTCATACATAATCCGCTCGTGTTTTTATAAAGCATCGCGAGTGCGTGTTCAGAATTTTCGATTCTACTCTTCGAGCGTCTATATAGACACTATCTCTTCAAACGTCGTCATCGTCGGACTATTTTCTAGGACGTGTTTTTTACTGCTTGCGAATTTCTTCAGCTTGTTTATTTTCAATATTGTTTTAAGTGTCTATTTCTGAGTCCATCAATCTTTCCGTCTGTTTATGTTGAAAGAAAAGGGAAAAAACCGACGCAAGTTAAACATTTGGCAGTGATTTTCGCGTTGTTTCGATTTTTAAACGAGATATTTCCCCTCTGTAAAAGTAATTAATTTTATTATCATTATTATTATACATCGAGCTTTTCGTATCGATTAGGCAGAGAAATCATTGTAACATAGCCAATCGCGGTGTAAATGTCTTTTTGAAGCTAGAAAATGCTAAACTTCGAACAATAAAGACTGGAAACAAAAAAAGTAACTTCAGCAACTGTAACGTTTAGCTCAACCGACAGAGGAGTCACAATAATTTACAAATACCAAATCGACGAATGTAGATAATAATAAAGAATAACCGTTTTATATATATATATATATATATATATATATATATATATATATATATATATATATATGTGTGTGTGTGTGTGTGTGTGTGTATGTATGTATATACATATGTGTATATATTGGGAAAAGTTAAAGGAAAGCGACCACCCGGACGTACACCTATGAGATGGACGGATATTATACTGCAAAACGACAGGCCTGTCTTTCGTTGAATGCGTACATCAAGCAGTAGATAGAGATGAGTGGGGGAAAATTATATAAAAACGGACCGTTTGTTAATCACGATACCCTATTTAGGGTGACGATTATACATAATGATGATATATATATATATTATATATAATTACGAATTATTCATTCTTTATACCGTCGTCAATCATCAACTTAACGAATTTTATTGCTATTTGAAATTTATTTAGTACTTTAAATGTTTAATTTATATATATATATATATATATATATATATATATATATATATATATAAAATCATTTATCCACTCGCGTTTATGTGAGGTAAGTAAGTAGCACGATTCTCTCGGCACATTTCTTGCTGCATACGATACATTTGAAGGTGCCATTGTTTGCCCTGAACAGGCGGTTACGTTTTTTCTTATCTGCCACGGTTTGAGCTTTTTTTTACCCGCACATTGTAGGCCATTTGTAGCTACACATTTGTCATACTTTCCTATGTATTGCTAGTTTCTCCCATTTCTTGGAATCTATATCGCATTCTTTTAATATTTTCCCCGAGAAATCTTTGTACCGACGCTTTCCATCCAACAGTTGACCATATAAAATCTTTTTTTTAGGAACCCTGTTTTCAACCATTTTTATAACATGTCCGGACCATCGTAGGCAATTCTTTAAAGCAACAATTGAATAGATTGGTAATTTGCCCGCTTTACAATGTCACAGTTTGACACATAATTTTGACATCGGACACGTAGTATACGCAATAAGCGTTGGTGGAACGCTTCGAGTGAGCGTACGTTTTTTTTATACGGGACCCAGGTTTCTTACTCGTAGAGTAACGTTGGTAATATTACAGCTTTGTAAATTATCAGCTTGGTTGGCGAGAGAATGTGGTTGTTATTGAAGCCTCGTTTATTTAGCCTATTTACAGCGGCTGGAGCAGGTTGTATTCTGCCGTTTTCCCTATTACCTCTAAAATCGAAATTATTGCTATACGGTGCAGTTATTAATCTGGTTTGGGCATGCGACATACCACTGTGGGCCACAGAGTCAATATGAAATATCAAAATGGCGCAGCGACCCCAATTGAAAATACTAAGAATAATAGCCGGTGCACCCTGGTATATATGAAAATTTTCATCAAGGCCTAATAGTTCCACATGCTGGCGGTAGATTTATTAGATCATGTCAATGAATCTCGCAGATTTAACTATTACACAACCTTAAATCTTCCACACCGCTTTGAATGATTGTGGGAGGTAGTTCAGAGTGTCATCCATACATGACCTATATCCCAGTTGCTTATTGGCTACATCAGCCAGATTGTGATTTATATAATAACCATCTATTATGTTATCTGCACCAGGTAAATTAGTGAACTATATTTTTCAGCGAGGAAGTTCCACTAATCTTTCTCTCTGTTCGTTCTGTTTTCCAAGCGCGTATTTCCTTACAACTATAATCGTCTAACTTTAGGGATAAAATCTTCGGCGATAAAGAATAACAATATCTGAAATTTATTAACGTAATTTCGATGTTCTTAGATATAATAGGTATGTATAATAATTACTAATCGACATCCTAGTAAATGACGCACAGATGTTACATCGAAAAAGACGCGTCTTGCGATAGAAATCCTACGACCTTTTATCACACGAAATTAAATTAACCGTAGACGAAACAGACCTACGTCGCATTATTCATTTCCACGTGTATACGTGTGTGTGTGTAAGTATGTGTGTATATGCGTGAGAATAACAAGAGTTACGCGAAAAGAAACTCCTTTGATTTTTCGATGATAATCCAATTAGGAACGTATTCTCTATCGCTCGAATACGTTATACGACTTCCATAAGCTGAAATTCTGCAGTCGCTTATGTTGCAAAATTAAAAGGGTCGACGATAGGAATATAATGAAAAGCGACCGAAGTGAAAACGAATGAGCCGTTCGCAATTAACCGAGTCAACCGTTGTATATATATTTTGTGTGTGTGTGTATGAATTCAGCGAATAAAGTACGGTTAAAATTATATAAAGTTGTTGACTAGAGTCTGAAATGGGGCTGAAAGGTTTGACACGATGTTAAACGAACGGCTGTAATGAAACTTTTAGAAATAGACTAACATATGCATATGTATATACACATATATGTGTGTATGAGTGAAGAAAACGAAGAATGAATTTGCAGATATTTAAACTGAAAATGACGACTATAAGTCGTGCGGCGGCGAAAAGCTTACAATGGAGATTACCTATCGACAAAATAAACGAAAAGGAAACGTCGGAAAACTGGAAAATGGGAAAATCTTTTATTTCCCGGAAATAATCGCCGATCCGACGGATTATTTTTTAATGGGAAAAATAAAAGGTCGGCTAATAATAGGGTTCGTGCCTCGGGACAATAAGCAACATCATCAACGGATAACAAGCTCCGGTCGTTAAGTCTTCGTATCAAATTCTTTTTTATTCCTGTCAGACACACACACATATATATATATATATACTTTCTTTGGCTCACTAATTAGCCTAATACAACGTTATTATATCACAAACTGCGATAGTGGTGGGTGACGATGTGGAAGTATACTGAGACTATATTTCGCATTCTACAAAGGACAATAGTGTCATTTTCCAGCTTTTAAAATCGTCGACTCGATCTCTATATCTTTCGCCATATCTTGCGCTATTCCCGTATTTCATTATCGAGCTTATAGCCGCAAACGTATATATTACCTAACCTAAAGAGGTTAAAAACCTTATCTGCACTCTCACGCTGAAAAATTCAGTTGGTCACGATCAAATTAGCATAAAAATGATCAAAAATCTACCAACAAAAGTAACAGTCGTCCTGGAGGTTCTGTTTAATTGCATGTTTACGCCTATGCTATTATCCTGTGTCGTGGAGAGTGTCGGTAACGGTATCTTTGGCAAAAGTTGGGAAATATTCCTTTTGGGTTCAAAATGTTAGACCTGAGTTTACTGAGTAATATAAGTAAGGTTTTTGAAAAAATAATACCAGTAAGATTGAGGGCATTTAGTGAGAGAGAATCCATCATAGCTGATTCGCAATATGGTTTTAGACAAAAACTAAGTACGACAATCCAACTGGCCAGTGTTTGTGACAAATTTACACATAACTTTAACCAGAATAAACATTCGGGTGTTGTCTTGATGGACATAGAAAAAGCGTTTGACACAACATGACATGATGGAATCATATATAAATTAATTAAATATAATTTCCCTCCATATTTTGTATTTACACCATTAAATCTTATCTGATGAATAGAAAATTCTATGTGAAACTGAAAAACCATAACTCTGACATAAGGTACATTAAAGCTGGGTTGCCTCAAGTAGGCCCATTCCTTTTTATTATATATACACTAATGATTTACCGAAAATACCAGGAGTAGATATAAATCTCTATGCTGATGACACCTATCTAATGGTATCTTCTTATAGAATAGACACTATAAGTAATAGATTAACTAAAGCAATTGACGTCATATCTAAATTCTAATGGAAAATAAAAGTTAACGATGAGCAAATAGAGTCAATAATTTTTACCAGACGCAGGCCTTCATTAAATCATTTCGTTAAAATGAAAAACCTTGAGATTTCAACGAAATTACGAATAGCCGTGCGTGCATTCGCAAGAGAAACAATGTGAACACACAACAAATTTTTACGCGTATACATACATACATATATATATATATATATTATATATATATAATATATATATATATATAATATATATATATATATATATATTATATATATATATATATTATATATATTATATATATACACGCATAAAATTGTTTTACGCGTTCGCATTCTTTCCCTTGCGTATGCGCGCGCAGCTATACGCTATTTTCTTGAAATCTTCACTGCATAAAGTGCGACCCAGATTTGAGAACCAAAAATTCTAGTCATCGCCACGTCAGGTTAATCATAGCGGACGGTGAGTTCCTTTTGTTTTATGAAATTTGCACGAAATCGCGAGTATATAAATAAGTGTCTGTTTGGAAAAACGTCTGAGTTTTTCTTTATGAGGGTAATAAAGCTTTTCTGCAGTTAAGCTATTATCAAGTGAATAAGAAAAATATAAATTATAAAAATATATTGACTTATAAAAATATAAAATGTAAAATATATTACTTAGAGACACAATTTCACGCATTGGCTATGCAAGAATTTCTCATTCTCGTTTACTATATAATCTATAATATACGCTCTGTTCCCTTATCCTTTAACCATTTCCTGGTAGAATGCAAAAAATTCAACAATACCCTTTTTCAGCTCTTTTTTCAAAATCCTCGAGGATAACAAAACAAAAAACCGCCTATTATTTCGATTCCTAAAAGCTATCCAGCATTCTGTGTGAGATCTAAACTCTATTTACTTGTGTCTCTCACCAGTGTTGCAGTACACGTTAATGAATACAATACAATACAAAAACTTTCGATGTAAAACTAATCACTTTAATAATTTTTGTGAATTGTATATCTATGCAATACTTTTTATATTTTTATCAATTTGTATATATTTTTATAATTTATATTTCTTATACTCACTCGATAATGGCTAACAGCCAAAAAGCTGCGCGTAAAGAAAAATTTTAGCTATTTTAACTCCTTTTTTTTGTTTATTTTATATATATATATATATATATATATATATATATATATATATATATGCTAATTTTAAAATATTCCATTCCGGAGGGTTGCACATCACGAACGCTATACACATCGGCATTCGGATGATTCAAATAATTCGACGAAATACTTAATTCCCGAATTCGTCCTAGATTTCCCAGAATTTGACCATAAATCCTTTCTTTTCAAATTTTACGAGCGTTATATTTAATTAGTCTTCGTTTTATATATCGGCCATTATTCCCGAAACATCTCGTTTGGTCTCAACTTATCCGTAATTCTCAGCATGCGTCTGCATGCCAGCATTTTAAATTCTTCTTACGCAGTCGTCATTTACTATCCGCAAGTTCCAGCTGAACGAAGAAACACGGTCCAAACGTAGCGACGTAGTATTCGTTTGCTTTGTTTCTACGTCCATCTTTCTGTTTTCAGAATTATTTCTAGGTTTTCAAATGACTATCTAAGTATTCTGTAAATTATTTCTTTTTGTTAGGCTCTATCTTGTGTAATTCCTAATTATTTATACCGCTCCCCGGTTTCTAATCGTCTAGCTACCGTAAATTGCGTTATATGCGTTGTTAACATTGACGCGGACAATACAGACACCTACGGTAACAAATCTGAATCTATATTCTGACAAAAAATTATTAAAAATAAACTTACCCGAAACGGAAATAATGGGAAACGCAGAAAAAGTGACTAGGAATTGCAAACAATTTTATTAAGGTCACAAAAAGTAAAAAGTAACTGTATCCAAAAATGGACAATAGAATGGAAAATTAAGCTTAATGAAGCGAAATTAGTCCATGTCATTTACACCTATCGTAAAATCAATGCGCAGCACAAAGTATACTTGGGTGATCTCGTTGTACCTCAAACTGAGTCAGCTAGATACCTAGGAATGCATTTGGATAAGCGCCTTACTTGGGAAATCCACATCAGAATGAAAGTTAAACAAATCAAGGCAAAAGCGCGTGATTATACTGGATCATCGGTAGAAACTCTGCATTATATCTATCATTTATGCGGCTATTATACCAATAGGTTATAAATTGGACGTATGGTTTTCAACTATGGGGATGTGCTAAGACCACAAATCGCACAAGATTCAGGTTAGACAGAATATCATCCTGCGTGCAATTGTCGACGCTTACCGATTTTCATGTAATGATGACATTCACCGAAATTTTTCGTCGACGATGTCAGCACTGATTTTGCCAAGCAGCACGAGAAGCGACTGTTTCAACGTGTTAATATGGAAGCCGTTAAACTTCAGATACTAAATTAGATATTACACGCCTTAAGCGTAATAAACCGAGAGATTTAGGTTAATAATTAATAATTAAATTTAAGGAAGTTTTAACCATTGGGCTAATTTCTTCGCACTCGTTTATATCACCTCACAAGTTACTTATTTAACGTTAAGATTATAACGGGTTAAAAAAAAAAATATATATATATATACACTTAATTTTATTTATTTTTAACTTAGATTTTGCCATTCGCTTTACAATTTTTTTAGCTTCATACATATATCGTTTGGTGATTATTAGTGGTACACATTAATTGTAATTGAGAGTGATTGTAGTTCTAAAATTCAAAATTTTTAATGATCGCTCAATAAACTCGTACATTTCTATCCTCTTATGAATTCCATAGTTTTTTTTTTTGTTTACATTTTTCCTTTTGCTATACAATTTTTTAAACTTGTTTCTTTTGCTCAATAAATACCGGCCTATCTGAATCATGGGAAATTATAAACAATGTATTGTAAATTTTTAATTTAAGTTCGGATTTTTTGGATTCCGTGTTTCGTCGAGTTTATCGGTTGTATTATCGCGTTTTGTCTAAATCGCTTTTAATAGTTATTATCAGATCAGCTGATCGGTAAGTTCGTTCCAATTATAATTCATATTCTACAGAATAGATAAATCTTATCTTTACTACATTGTTGGCTTAATATGACAAAGACGAATAGTGCCGTCTCATCTTCGTCGAGTTGTACGGCCGCGGTCGCAAATGTTAACATTACCAATACTAACAGTAAAAATAGTAATAATAGTAGTAATAATAAATATGCTGCTGGCAACAGTAGCAGTAATATTACCTCAAATATCGATGTTACGAATATAAAAGGAATTAATAAAATTAATTCACCGAATAATATTGTACATAATGGTTCTAGTAATGTCAACATGAATGTTAATAACGAGCAAACAACACAGGTAACGGACCCGACATGCCAATCTACGCACATTAATTCAAAATCACATAAAACGGTTCCCCTCTATTACATTTAAACAAATAACAAATTCGTGGCAAATTATACCACCCAAAAAACCCACTCGAGTACAAACTCCTGAAACTTCTCCTGATATAGAAGTAAAAGGAAATAGATTTTAGCCTTTAAGAAATCTTCCTGACAGTGACATTCATATGTCAGATACGCAAACAAGAACTGAATGTGATCAAGAAATCGACGTAACAAGAAGTCCAAAACCACCCCCATATTCTTGTACGGGGTAATCAATTATAAACATATGGAACAGTGTATCTCTTCCATCATAAACAAAGTTGAATTCACTTGTCAGGCCTTAAATGACAAAAAAATTAAGTTAAAAGTTAACAATGCAGATAGTTATCGAAAAGTCATCAGATATTTGAAATAAAATCATATAATTTATCATAATTATCAATCAATTAAAAGAGGAACGAGCGTATCGTGTCGTTATTAAAAATATACACCATACTATGCCGCTAGAGGAAATCAAAGAAGCGTTAAACAAACAGGGATTTCTAACAAGAAACATAATAAATATGCGACAACAAAAAACCAAATAACCTTTGCCAATGTTTTTTGTAGATCTCGAACCTAACGATAACAATAAACAAATATACGATATGCAGTACCTGCTGAATATGAAAATAAAGGTGGAACCTCCGCATAAGAATAAAGGAATAATACAGTGTACTCGATGCCAAATGTTTGGCCACAGCAAAGCGTATTGTGCGCTACCATTCATTTGTGTTAGGTGTTGTGGACAGCATGACACAACTGTGCTAAATTAATGAAGGAACCGGCGAAATGTATACATTGTGAAGGCAACCACCCTTCAAATTACAAAGGCTGTACTGTATACAGAGAACTGTTAAATAAAAGGAACAAACATCACAATAAACCATATCAAAGTAAAAATGATATACATAACTTTGAACCAACCGCTGCAGATTTCCCACAAACATTCAATATAGAAAATATGAGAAAACCTAAAAATAATTTTAAACGTTCTTTTAACACTGTTTTATTAGACTCAACAAGGAAACAAACCACGCTTCAAGCAACGTCAAATAATAACGATCAGAATAATAGTATTAACAATCAACTCCAGGAAATACTGCTGGAATTTAAAAGCATGTTTAACCAATTAATACAACAAAACAGCATGATAATGAATTTGTTATCATCAGTCATAAATAAATTTGTTTCTAAATGAATCGCCTATTAAGAATAGCTACGTGGAACATAAACGGATTTGCACAGTATTGTCATGAAGTTGAGGCATTTATTATAAGTAACAAAATTGATATTCTGTTGATATCTGAATCACACTTTACAAACAAGCGGTTTATTAAAATACCGCGTTATACAGTCTACCATACTCAACATCCAGATGGTAAAGCACACGCAGGTACGGCTGTTATAATAAAAACATCAATGAAGCACTATGCAATAACCAACTTTACTGAAGCATATCTACTGGCAACCACTGTAACCATTGAAACAACTTTAGGCTATATTGCAGTGTCATCGGTTTATTGTCCCCCTAGGCACAACATTAAGGAAGAACATTTTGATGAATACTTTAAAAGTCTTGGAAACAAATTCATAGTTGGCGGAGATTTCAATGCAAAACATACATCATTTGGCTCTCGATTAACAACACCAAGAGGAAGACAGTTATATTCATGTCTATTGAAAAATAAATATCAGTGCTTGTCAGACGGAAAACCGTCATACTGGCCAAGTGACATAAATAAACTTCCTGATTTGTTGGATTTCTTCGTCAGCAAAGCAATTAATCTGAGCCAGACACTAGTTGAAACGTCCATGGACGGAACTTCTGATCACTCGCCAAAAATACTAAGCCTCAGCAGCACAGTGATACAGATCCCCATTACACCAAAATTAACAAAACAAGAAAACTAATTGGCATGTTTTTCAGCAGATGGCTGAAAGTGAAATCGATCTCAATATTTCGTTAAAAACTGAAGAAGATATCGGAATGGGTGTCGAACACTTTATTAAATGTATTTCACAAATCGGCATATTTAGCTACTCCTATAAATAAGTCAGATAGAAAAACAAGTCAAAATGATAAAAGACATGATTGCAGAAAAACGGCGACTAAGAAGAGTTTGGCAATATGATAGGACCCCAGTAAACAAAAATGCACTGAACAAAATGACAAAAAAACTGAAGAGGCATGAAAAATGAAGTTTTTCATGAATATCTAACAAATCTTACACCAACAGCAGATACAGATTACTCTTTATGGAAGACTATTAATAATATAAAGAGGAATCATATATCTCAGTGTTCACCAATTATAGTGGAAAACCGCCAATGGGCAAGAGCAGATCAAGAAAAAGCGGAGGCATTCGGTAAATACCTCTGCAAAATTTTTCATCACGATAATTACAACACATTAACCTCCGAAGAAGAAAATATTTACAACTATTTGGAAACACCATTTCAGATGTGCCCACCTATTACATCTGTATCACCAATGGAAGTGAAAGCATGTATACAAAAACAGCTTCAACCAAAAAAATCACCCGGTTATGATTTGATAACCTCAGTAATGCTTAAAAACTTGCCACGGAAAGCAATAGTCCTTCTAACATATATTTTTAACGCGATTCTCCGTACTGGTCACTACCCTATCCAGTGGAAATTCGCATCTATAATTATGCTGCAGAAGCCAGGCAAACCGCAAGAACTGGTCACATCATACAAACCCATCAGCCTACTACCGACTATGTCAAAATTGCTTGAAAAACTAATTTTGAAAACAATAAAATCAATTCTTGATGGTAAAAACATAATACCCGATTGGCAATTTGGTTTCAGAAACAAACACAGCACAGTAGAGCAGAGTCATCGAATAGTTAACTTAATCAACAGTAGCTTCGAAAACAAAAAATTTTGCCCTGCAGTGTTCCTCGATATTGAGAAAGCTTTTGACAGAGTTTGGCATACGGGTCTATTATACAAGCTAAAACTTAACTTGCCACACCAGTACTATACACTATTACAATCATAATTAACGGATAAATACTTTCAAGTTAATATAAACGGTGCTCGATCACAAATATATGCTATACGCTCGGGTGTGCCTCAAGGCAGTGTACTCGGTCCGCTGTTGTACCAGACATATACATATGATTTTCCGGAAAATAGATACACTACTACAGCCATGTTTGCGGACGATACGGCGATATTATCCACTGACTGTAATCTAGCAGTTGCTACCACGCATCTCCAGAATCATCTTCTGCAGTTGGAGAAGTGGTTTAAACTGTGGAAGAGTACAGTTAATGAGTCTAAATCTAATCACCTCCTTTTTACATTAAATAAAAAATTTGCAAATGTGATGATTCAGTTAAATGGAAGAACCATTCCAACAGTAAATAAAGTAAAATATTTAGGACTGCATTTAGATCAACGTTTGACTTGGAAAGATCATATTCTTGCCAAACGGAAACAACTGGATCTGAAACTGAGAAGTATGAGCTGGTTGATGAATAAATACTCATCACTGTCTGTAGAAAATAAACTTCTACTGTTATAAAGTCATTCTAAAACCAATATGGACCTACGGAATAGAAATCTGAGAAACAGCCAGCGATTCGCGAATAAAAATACTTCAGCGTTTTCAGGCAAAGGTCTTACGCAGCATTGTGGGTGCTCCATGGAATGTTCGTAGTGACGATCTTCATAAGGACCTTTACATGCCGACTGTAATGGAAACTCTCAAAATCCACAGTGAGAGATATATCCAGCGATTACAGCACCATGTAAATCCACTGGCAGCCGATCTCAAGGATAACAGCGCTCATTTTCAGCGTCTGAAAAGACTTACGCAAGTAGAGCTATGTAGGCGATCTTAACTAATGCTCATCAAATAAAAAATGGCTGTTGTTGGACAGCGTTCTATTAATATTCAATTCATCTGATAACAGTGCTACTTATTATCCACCTAGGATAGATTGTATGCAAAAAAAAAAGTTCAGATTTTTTATTCACTTGTTTCGTTTTACAAAAAAAAAAAAAGAAATTGTTACAATAGTAATTGTATTCTTTTCTCCATATACAAAAAAACCCAATTAAGCAATTCCTTCTTCCTAATATGGTACATACATACATATATATATATATGTCTGTGTGTGTGTCTATAGACATATTCGAAACGGGATAACCTACAATACAAAAACGCGAATACAGATTCCTTTATGTGTCCAGACCCTTTGGGCAAATTTTTTCCGCCAATCAGCTCGCTGACGAACAAAATTTTAAAGTCGTTTAAAAATATCTTCCGTTAGTAACTATGGTGTGCGGTGCGTTGAAGTTATTTTTCTAGGGTTTCCACCGAACGGCGATAATATTACAGTCGGTTATCGCCGATTTTAACGAGAATTCGTAATAAAACCGGACAAAAGACGAAAAACGGAAATAGGCGAATAACAAAAGAACCTTCGGAAGCAAATTTAATAAAGTGTACGAAGACTTCGAAATTCCCTATTACCTACTTCTAACGACTGTTAGGAAGACTGTCGTTCCGTCTCGAACAACGGCTTATTCTTTAAAATCCGTTCCAACCATTGAAAACGGAAATAAATGCGAAAAATGTATTACATTTCTCACAAGAGTTCCAACGCTACTACCCTCACTTTACAAATGTATTTCAATTTAGCGAGGCCGTCATGAAAGAGTGAGAGAGAATGAAAGCAAGGCAAAAACAAGCGTTATTGTATATGTAAATATATAGATATATATACACTAAAAAAGTTTGTAAAAAAAAACACCGAAAAAGAATATAATATATATATATATATATAAATTGATTAAAATTCTTCTGATTACCCGTCAACTATTTTTGGTATCCGGAAATGTGATGTCGTTAAACGGAAATAAGAATTTTTATTAAAAAGGTAGAAAGTTGTGATTTCCGCTATTATTAGTAATAACACTCTTTTTCAAAAGTATATATTTCTTATATAATACAAATACTACACGAAATCGCCGAAATTACGCACACCCGCTCAAATGCCACATTTACTTAAACGTTTAGCGATATAACGCGTACCGATGTGGATTTTCTTTTTTTATATATATTATTTAAATTGCAATCTAGCTGATGTGGCGCCAATAAGCAACTAGTATATGGGTCATGGCATGGGTCATGGCAGGATGGGAGATGTTATTCGGCAATGACACTCCGAACTATCTTTCTCCAATCGGTCAGGAAGGTCTAAAAGTGTGCAATAGTTGGTTAGGGTGATCCTCTAGCTTGTGCAACTAACCTTTATTGCTATCTCGAACTACTTCGCACACATTTGGTACTTTTAGGTCTTGATGCAAATTATGGGTACGTCTATAAATACCAGGGAGAACCAGCTATTATCCTTAGTATTTTTATCGGGATCGCTGCACCATTTTGATATGCGATATTGACGCTGTCCCCAGAGTAATATACCATATATTCACGCTGGTTTAATAGCTGTCATGTATAGCAGTAATTTCGCTTTTAGAGGTAATTCGGAAGTTTTGCCCAGGAGCCAGTATCCGCAGTTTAAGTTTTATTTCTTTAACTTTAGCTCTGATTAAAGACGGAGCTGTGCCGTCGATCTAATGTGAAGTGTGTATTCGTAAACAAAACTGGTTAGAAGTAGAATTAAATGAAAAACAAAATCTAGGTTAGGTTAAATTCGGTTAGGTTTGTTTCGGCTAGTTAAATAATAAAATTAAAGGAAATTACCCGGGATAAATCGAAATTCGCAGTTAAAATTTCATTATTTTCGAGCTTACGGACTGTTTCTTCGTATCACCCCCAGATGGTATACGACACATTCAACCGATGAGTGTCCTATAATAATCTATATATACCAAACAAGCGTAACCGATCGGAACGATCCGCAATCCTAATATGAAGGTAATTAAAATTTAGAATTTATATCTTAGAACAAATTCTTCATTGAAATTTGTCGCTGAATTTAATAAATTATCATTTTTCTTCGATAATTTTTTATCGATTATATCTTAGAATATACCTTCGGGGGAGGAGCTTTCGCCAGTCAACGGATCTACACAATTATACAATATATACGTTTACAATATTCTCGCGAAAATCTACAGTAAATCGCTGAAATATAAATTATACACGCGCAGCTCAACTTTACGCAAAGTCTCAGTCTTATAAATTTTTCACAGATGCTGTAATACGTCACTCCCACTCGCACTATTTTCAATTACTCGATAACAGAGATGACAAAAACTATCATGCTTACGTCGAAACATTGGCAATTAAAATACTCGCAATTTAAATACTAACACGTACATACCTTAAGGTCAGCATTTTACAACTGTTCCGACGAACATGCGCTGGATAATGGATTATGAATGATATCGATATGTATAATATATGTACATATATATATATATATATGTGTGTGTGTGTGTGTGTGTGTGTGTGTGTGTCAAAACATCTATTAAAAACTTTTACATAATTAGTTATTTCGTTAAGCGTTCACGTATCGAAAAATATATGTGCTAAATAGTATGTATCTTTCAACAAGCAAAAGTTTGATAGTTGCATATCATTTCATTTATTATATATATACATATATATATATATATATATATATATATATATATATATATATATATATATATATATATATGTGAATGTCGCGGTGACGTAGTTGCTAGAGTGTTCGACTATCAACTTGTCGGTCGGGGGGTTCAAAACCAACACGCGACATAGAAAGTTTTCATCATTATTTAATTCTTAATTATTACGGAGAAGGCAATGACATCCCAATCCATATAAGATTTTATGCATATGCGTCTGCGTTGCGTGTAAATAGTGCCTTGAATGCCAGCTAATTTTTTACGTAAAAATAAACGTACAATAGCTAGTCACGACGTTCGGCAAGGAACAATACGACGATGATAATTATATATATGAATGTTTCAGATTTTATTCTGGTTTTGCTTCATTAGAAAAAACCTTAATTCTTGACGAACACACACACATACATAATATATATGACAAACATACGTAATTAAATTAACTCAAACAACGGCACATAAGAGCAGTATCGGAAAAAATGAGATTAAAAAAAAAGACTATGAAGGATATGGTACATAATAAGGAGACGACAATTAAGTTACCGGCATACAGTATCGAATTTTTTTTTTCCTTTAGTTAAATTGCACGTAGCTGATGGTAGCTATTTAGCAATTTTAATATTTTATGCAGATGGTATGATTAGCAGCCTACCCATCAGTAGGTGCTAAAAACAGTCATTAAAATTTTTCTCTTAGGCTAGGTCCATCGGCTTGATTCTGTCAAGCCGACGAACTTCTAGCGAATTATCCAGCAACCCGATCACCATGTTGTTCGTGTGCACTTCTAGTCTATGAGCATAATTTTGTGCGTCGCTGGATATTACTTCCAGAACAGACTTCATTCCAAGGTCTTTGTAGAGCGTTAGTTGGTGATGTACCACGGTGCACTGACAACCATATGGAGGATTTTATTCTGGAACCGCTGAATAATCGATATGTTGCTGTTTTTAGAACAGCCCCATAATGGGAAGCCATAACGCCAAACTGGTTTCAAAATTTGATTATAAATCAATAATTTATTTTCAGCGGACACTTCCGATTTCATGTTTAATAACCAGTACATCTGTCTCAGTTTTATATTTAGCTCAGTGCGCTTTGCTATTATGTGTTTTCTCTACAATGATCCAGAGAAACTATGACAATGGTTTCGGAAATACTGGCCAATCAGAATACAAGTAATATATTACCTGATAGGAGAACGAATCATAGTGCAGAAAAAATATCACCTGACGGCGGAGGAACCAATAGCAACCATATAGTTCCATTTAGGAAGTGCCTATAAAAATAATTGGCACGTCGGTTTATGATATAATAGAGATAAAAAAATAATACATAATCTAAACTCAGCTTAATATACAAACTCATGCGGTATCTTTGTTTTTAGGTTTAATTATTTCGGGAAACAGGTATCGGATTAGACTATTCAGTTTTGACCACGTCGAAGGCATAGTTCTATTGTTCACTGTCGAACAAAGTCATCGTGTTAGCTTACCAAAGAACGTCGTTTGACAGGTCGTCCAGCAATATTCAGGTTAAAGATAATAACTTTTGACGACGTCACCTATACATTTTTGAAGTTAATGAGATTTTTCTTTTACTCATATATACATATATATATAAATTGTTAATTTAGTTATGCTAAATAAAGGTTATTATTATTATTTTATATATATAATATATATATCCCATCACAACTGACGAACTTTAGAGGTCATTTAGGTATCAATTGGGATGAGGGATGTTTTATGAATGATTAGTATTCAGTAGTACTCCCTCTAACCCTATACTAGTTGGACAAAGTCTAAAGGCTTATTTCACCACAGCCTGCGCATTTCGTCGGAATCATTCAGCACATTATTAGCAAGTGGACTCATATGAATTTGAACGTCATGTTTGTTTGCTGATCTTTTGGTTTCATCCTTTACAAACATAACGTTTAAATCGTTATAGAGGGTAAAGTTTGAGACGTACCAGGGAGCTGCGGTAATAATTCTTAATAACCCATTTTGATATCGCTGTATTTTCTGTAAGTTAGATGTTTTTACGCAGTCCCACAGCTGCATACCATACATCCGGAAGTTATTTTTATTGTAAAGTTTTCTTTTCCGACGACAACCCAAATCTATTAGTTAACATCTGTGATATAGTTTTAGTTTAAAGCACCAAATGCTCGTTCTTTATCCGAACGTAAGCGACCCAGTAGATATGGCTTATTTGGAAAAATGAAGTTTATCCATTTCCTACACTTCCGGATGATTAATACCGGTAAACAGCCTCCTGAGTGCGGAAAAAATATTCGATAGATATAAAACGTGAAAAGCGTGTAGATCTCGTCGTTAATAATTTCATTAAAACTGAAAGGTGATTAGACGGGAATGAACGTTGTAAAATATAAAGAAAGAAAACGAGTAAATTAAGCAAGCCAAAAAAAAAGGAAAATAAAACGGATCTAATAAATATTTTAAAGCTTTTGGTTAGAGATAATTTCGTCGAAGTGACCGACACGAACCATGGCTGCTCTGTTGCTAAAGTTCGGTTTCAAATCCTATAGGATGGGGAGAGAATAAATGGAGGACTACGATTGATCTGCTTTATTTTATGTATGTATATGTATATGTATAATATATATATATATATATATATATATATATATATATATATATATATATATATAAACATATCAGTTCCTTCAAAATAAATCTAACCCATTGTGGTGGTGCCGTTGTTTATTGGATATAAAAATTTAGGACCGTTAAAAAGGGGCTATTCCGCAAAGTCTGCTTTCCAGCTTCCAGTAATAAAAGAAGACATATATTACCTGTCTTACTAAGAGGAGCCCTTCCGTCCTCTCGCGCCAATATTTTCCTACGGATATATATATATATATCCGTTATTATTTAACAAGCAGACGGATGATGATAAACTTACACGTACGCACAGTTGCCATTTCTTGTTTCTGAACACACACACACGCACATATTATATTATTATATATATATATATATATATATATATATATATATATATATATATATCAGTCACTAAATTCGCGATAATCCACCGGTGCACAATTTTCTCCTATACTAAAGTCGAACCGCAATCCCTTTTATTTTTCGAAAAACGCTTAAATTTCACCGTTATCATCCTCTTCGTCGCTAGTCGAACTAACAATTTTTCCGACTATGCTAACCTTTTACTAAGCAGCGCTTTATAAAAATCGCCGTCTTTTTCTGTCGAAAATTTATAGTCGCGGTAACACCTGCTAGTTTGATGTAGATGGCTTATTAAATTTCATGCCGAGAATCTTCCGCGGTCGTACTTTTCAACGCTGTCTGCTTCGGTTTTCCTTTTCCTACTACAATATCTCGCGTCTGGAAGGAATTTCCTCGATTTTACTTCTCATCTGTCGAGACTATTTTTAGACGATTTGTTTCAGATTATTTGTATTCGTTAACTTCTTATTTAAAATAGTACACCTATTCGTCAATAATCTACGATTTGACAATGTGTTCTATACGCACTCTAAGTCTATAAATTCTAACTTGTGAAGTATCGTGGAATTAAAGTTCATACGTGTAGTTAAATGTGAATAAAGCTTTAGCAAAGTAAATATTCGCAGACCAAGAGATTAGTGAGACTCTTCTCGCGGGTAATTCCGGTATTAATTTGTTATAACAGGTACGAGGTGCATAAGGACAGGTGAGAAGCTGTCTATACATAATTTCTTTTATTCTAATGCGTTTGATCATGGAAAACCACTGCCTTCTAACGGAGGTTATACTAACAAAAAATGCTCCTAACTTGCAATACAAATCCGCTGACTGTTGTTGCAGCTTACTGTCTTCTCTGTTCAATGTTAGATCCTGATCAACTAAAGATCTCTTCTACCAACTAGGTTCAAAATATGTCATAGGTAGAGATTTCAACGAAAATCACATTTGCTACGGATTAAGACTAAAAAGCATTTCACGATATGAGAAGTACTTTTCTTTCTACCGGCGAACCAACTTACTGGTTTATTGACCCCAATTCTACACCAGATCTGCTAGATTTGTTTGTAGTCAAAAGCATATCACCGAATCATATGAGTATTGAATCAGACTTTGGTAATATGTTTAGCGATGACACACCAATAATAGCTACTATAAGTAGTGAAATACTAACAAAACAATAGTGTGAGCTAAATACCGTTAAAGTGTCAGGAACAGATTGAACATGCTGTACACAAATTTACAGAACAAATGGAAGTAACGGTATGGAACTCAGCTCTACTACAAATGTCTGTACCTGATCTGTACTACCCAAATTACATACGAGAACTAATTGCTGAGATAAGGCAGCTACGAAGACAGTGGAAAATTCTTTGATCTGTTATCATTAAACGTCAATTAAATGCAGCAAACAAAAAAGTACACAAACTGATAAATGAACTAAAAAACGATAATTTTACAAAGTATGCGGAAAATTTATCTCCCACACAAAGAACAGACTGTAATCTGTGGAAAGCTGCTAAAAGAATAAAAAGACCAGTGATGCGCAGTCCGCTAATATTACAAAATGATGGATCATGGTGAAGAAGTGGTAAGGTAAAAGTAAATGCATTCGCTAATTACTTACGGAATATATTTCAACTCAATACAGCAACTATAACTAACAACTTACAGATTGATAACATCCAAACACACCGAATACAGAATAAAAGTGATTTCTCCGGCGGAAGTTGTAAAACATACAAAACTTTTAAATATAAAAAAAATTTCCTGGCTTCTACTTGATCACACCAAGGTTGTTAAAGGAGCTATCTAGGAAGGCAATAATGCTAATTACTCGTGTATTCAATGTAATACTGCGAACATCATATTAACAAAGAAAATTTTCCTAAATTCTGATGGTATTAAAACCAGGCAAAGATGGTAGTAAATTAGGCTACTACAGACCAATCTCCCTAAAGCAACTTGAAAAATTAATTTATGTACGGATAGATAAAATAATTTATGAACAATCTATCATTTCCAAACTTAAGTTTGGATTTCGATGTAGGCACTCTACTGTACAGCAGCTGCATACAGTAGTAAATCTTGTCCACGATGGAATAGAACATAAGAAACATAACGAAACGGTTTTCGACATTACTAAAGCCTTTGATAAAACTGTTATATAAGCTGAAATCATTTATGCCTGAGGGAATCTACCAGTTAATGCGATCATATCTAAGCAACAGGCAGTTCCAGGTCGAACATGAGGAAAATCTATCAGATATACATCCAATTCTAGCTGGTGTCCCACAAAACAGTATGCTGGGACCGCTGTTATACAATTTTTATACAGCAAATTTTCCGACGATTGAATCTACTCAGGTAGTAACGTTTGCAGATGATACTGGGATAATCGCAACAGATAAAAATGCTGAAATTGCCATTACAAAATTAGAAAATAATGTTGATCAGGTTCATCAGTGGGCACAACAATGGAAATTTAAAATTAATTTAGAAAAGTTATCACACATCACGTTCTTTAACAGAAAACAGCACAGCAAACGGTTGCTAATCGACCATAAAGCGATTTCAAGGACCAATGAATTGAAATATCTAGGATTTTAAGTATGACATGGAGGTTGCATATACAAGAGAAAAGAAGTAAACTCAACATACGGATGAAACAACTTTACTGGCTATTAGGTTACCACTCTAAACTAGTGCTGCAGATCGTCTGTTAATTTATAAAATAGTACTACGTCCAGTATGGTCTTACACAGCGTAACTCTGGGGTTTCGCAAACACCTCTTATTCAGTCCAGAACAAGGTGCTGCATCTAATATACCGAATGCTATGGTACGTGTCTAACGAAGTCATACATCGTGATTTGGAACCAATTCAGTGGATGAAATTGTCCGGAGGCTCGCACAAATACATCTGATGCGATTACAAGGCCATCCAAATCAGCTGGTAGTCTAACTTTCACACATAGAACCGTCATCAAAATTCAAGCAAACTAAAATGAGAAACTTAATCCTTTAATCGTCTTGAGGGGATGTATTATTGGATACTCCTCATAAACGTGAACGTGATTATATATATTATGGCGATTTAAGATGATGGTGGTACCTTAGGAAATATCGAATAAAATGAATATAATAGAAAAGATGTCGGAATAATTAATTTAGCATAACATAATAAAGTAGTATAAAGGTATTACCATCGTAAGAGTCTTAGATCGTCAAAACTGATAAGGTTACATCGGGAAGTCAGAAAAATAAGGAAAATAAACAGAAACATGGGAAATAAACACAATTTACTTTATAAAATAAACAATGTCGGATCCGTTAAGGCAAAACCCGGGGAATAACGGCTAGTAGAGCTAACAGCCGGTGATCGCGTGTTGGTGTGTGTGTGTGTGAAGAAACGATAGATAGATATAGTATTTTTGGAAAGACAGTCGGTAGTCTTCGTATCAGATATCGGTCGAGTCAGTTGTATGTATTATATCGGTCAAATCTATCGTTACAGTCGTCTAGTATCGTAACCACGTATCTAAACGGTTACGTAGTATTATTATTATTATAGTATAAAAACATTTAAATTCTAGTCGTTACGTATCAATATCAATTCGATATCATACGGAATAAATTGCAAAATTAGTTAAAGAAAATAAATAATAAGCCGATTAGAATTGACGGTATTTTAATGATCAACTAAAAATAAATAGTTGATCATTATTGTTCATCTTACGAACGGACATCGGGAACACGTTACGAAATACGAATTACGATTGAAAATATATCAGCATCCGGCAACAACGATGGCAGCAACTGTGGTACCACAGGTCTTATGTTTTATTTCCATATAATTTATATTTTTTGTATGTTGCGTATTAAATGTAATATATGTCTGTGAATTATTTGTGTGCTGACCGATATTATAAAATCATTAATTTTTTTTTGTATTTTTAAATTGATATTGTCCGTATTTAAATGCATGGTAATATATATTTGTTAAATTTTTATTGCTGTGTAATTAACATTTATTTTATATATAAATGTGTCACTGGCTGTGTGTTCTACTAGCAGCCCAGAGTTGACACGGGCGACCACGACTTAATTTCGGGTCCCATTTCCTCGTGAATTGTCGTCAACCCACGGAATCCATCTCAGAGTAGATATATCATAAAGTGACGACTAACGACGGAAGCAGGGCCCATAAGAACGTCATAAATTGTCGACCTCACGACGGGATCAGGTTCCACGCAATATTCGGATATGGCTGAAAAAAGGGAAAAAATTGTCCTTAGAAGTGATAGCCGCCGAGCGTCTCAGGATGACTCGGGACTAGGCAACACGACAGTGGTAGAGAGTGCGTCAATGGCGAGTACTCCAAAGGCTCAAATTAAAACTAATAAGGAAACAAATAACGATGAGTTATTAACGAAAATGATGTATATGATGCAAGATCTCCAAAATAATTTTAATAATAAATTTAAAGAAAATGAAAATAATTTTAATAATACCATTAATAATAAATTTAAAGAAAATGAAAATAATCTTAATAATAATTTTAATAATACCATTAATAATAAATTTAAAGAAAATGAAAATAATCTTAAAAAGTTAAAAGACGAAATTAACAATACCATAGATAAGAAACTTAAAATACAAGAGGAAAATATTTTGGAAATTAAAAATCGATTAGACCAACAAGAAAAAAAAATTAATAAAAATTTTCAAATAAAATTTGATAATCTCGAGCAAAATCTAAATATGGTAAATACTAATCTAAATCAAATAAAACTTGAATATGAAAAACAAAATAATACCATTACAGAATTACGAACAGAATTAGAAAATAAATATGATGAACAAAAAATAGAATATAATAAAAGAATGAAAGAAGTAGATGATAAAATCACCAATTATAAAAGTGAAACACAAGAGATGATAACGAACAAACTAAATCTTTGCAGTCAGGAAATCAAAGAGGAAGCATACAATATAAATAATATAAATAATTATAATATAGATGCAAATATAAAAACAATAAAAGCAGGATTAGAGAAAACTATAGATGAAAAGGAAAAGAAATTGATAAATCTAGAACGTGAAATAGCAACAATCAGGAATAATCCCAATACACACTCGAATAAGGTTATGTTTGGCATGGATCAAAAGATACGAGGATTTGGGGGTAAATATGCTAAGATACATGTTGTAGAATTTATACGAGAGTTAAAATTACTTTTTAATAATTATTGTCTGGATGACCGAGAAAAAATAGACTTTACAATTAAATACATGGACGGATCGGAACAAGCTTGGGGGAAAAGCATCTTGAACAAGTGTAATACTTGGGAAGAGGCAGAAGCGAAATTAAAAAATCGATTTTGGAGTCAAGATGCCCAGCAACAAATACGATCGAAATTTTATTCTCATGAAAGTGTCTGCCAGTCGCAAGAAAATTATGAAGATTTCGTCATCAATTGGATGAATGAATTAGAATATTTAGATAATCCAATAAGAGAGGAAGAGTTTGTTAGAATTATAAAACATAAATTACCAACTAATCTTAAATTAATAATAAATTGTCAGAAAATAGAAACCAAGGAACAGTTGTTGATCTGTGCGCATGAATGGTACAACATGGAAGGAATGTTGAAACCAAAACATTGTAATAGCTCAGAAAAATTTCGCAGGATAAATTTCATGGAGGAGAATAGGAATAATAATGATAATAATAATAATCGTAGAAGTGACAACACATACTATAATCAAAAAACTAATGGAAATGTATATATGAGAAATACAGCAAATACTAACAATGAAGAGGAAAAGACAGCCCAATACAAAGATTATGAACTAATAGGAGACAGCCAGATGGTCCGCTTTTGTGCAGAATATGGAAATATTGTTCCTAGGAGAGGATGGAAGTTTAGGAACTTTCAAGCTGGTATGTGTATATCTGGGATAACAACACGAGGTTTGAAAAAATGTATCATCAGGAGACGGAAGAAACTGTTAAAAAAGGTAATTCTATTTGTAGGATGTAATGACATCGAGAGTCCCTATGAAATAGAGAGTGTAATGGAAGAATACAGATTACTAATATCTGAGATAAAGAAAAAAGGAGCAATTGAAATTATATTAGTAACAATACCTCCAAGAATGAAATATGAGTCGGAAATTGGTAGAAGAAATTGTAATAAGTTAAACACTTACATTAAGAGTCTAGAAAATCGACAAGAGGGCATAAAGGTAATGGACTTACATGGACTTACAAGCGTAGTGAGAACCAACGTAGATACGGATGGTGAAGTCATTACTGAATGTAATAATGCTTATTTTGAGAGATATTACCGTGGATATGAGAGGAGATTTGATGGAATTCATCTTAACAAAGAAGGATTAAAACTAATGGCAGATAACTTGGAGCAAAATTTTTGAGTAGCCGACGTGAAAGTAGTGATGTTAAATCACGGGAGGCGGAGATTAAAAATAAAAAATTAATGTGTAACATAGAGACAGAACTATTGGAGGAACAGGAATATGATGAGTATGATGAGCCAGAAATATTAGTACCACGAGTTGAGGTTGAAATAGTTAATAATAAACATTTAGCGTTAGTAGACACTGGCTCACAAATCACAGCAATGTCACAGAAGCTATGGGAAAATCTTAATAAGAAACATAATTTAAAAAATATTCCGAGATTACCCGTAAATAATTTAACCATAATGGGAGCATGTGGTAAGAAACCACAGAAAGTGTGTTTACAGATTAAATTGCCCGTACGAATAAGTGGTTTGGAAATAGGTATGCATTTTTATATTGTACCGGGTTTGAACCTTGATATTGTAATAGGATGTGATGTTTTAAATAAAATGTCGGCAGTAATTAATTTCAAAGAACAAGTATTTAAGTTGGAAATAGATAAAAGAACTGTATCAGCGTATGAGGATCACTATTCCAACCCAAGAATGAGAATTAAGAATAAAGGCCAAGATAGAGAATACATAGTAGCAAAATTTTATGATAAATACAACAGCATGAAATTAGAAACAGTGGAGGAGATAGAAGAAGTGAAAAAGGAACCGTTGATACTTAATCAGTTAGAAGAAATAATGATTAATGAAAACAATAAGACGAGATTAATAAGAGAATCTTTAAAAGGCTGTATTTTAGGCGAGAATAGTAAGACCCAATTAGAGTCCATTTTATTAAAATATGAAACAATATTAAGTAACCGACCAGGCAGGTGTAATATATTTGAATACAAGATTAATACGATACCGCATAAGGCTTTCAAAAACAATAGAAGTTATCCAATTCCCATAAGCAAAAGGCATTTGGTAAAAGAGGAGATTAATAGAATGATAAGTGAAGGTATAATCAGATCATCGGATTCTCCTTACAATAGTCCCCTTGTTGCTGTTATCAAAAAATCGGGAGAGGTTAGATTGTGTCTAGATTCAAGGGAAATAAATAAAATAATTCAAATAGATAATGAAAAACCTAGACCAATAGAAGAATTGTTGTATAAACATACTGGATTAAAATACATTAGTTCTGTAGATTTAGTTGCCAGTTTTTTACAAGTTCCTCTGGAAGAAGGCTCAAGGAAATACAATGCATTTACGTTTGAGGGAAAAAACTATGAATTCACGGTAGTACCTTTTGGCTTGTCAATTAGCACGGCATCTTTTGTAAAAGCGTTATCTCTGGTACTGGGTGATGAATGTGAGCCTTTTACGATTAATTATGTTGATGACATTTGTATTATATCGAAAACAGAAGAGGAACATGTGCGACACATAGAACTAGTTTTAAATAAGTTAAAATCGGCAGGAATGACAGTGAATATAAAAAAATCGGAATTTGGCGTCTCAAGGATTAACTTTCTAGGGTATGAATTGAGTGAAAGTGGTATATCAATGCAGGCAGAGAAGGTTGATCTAATAAGAAATTTTAAACCTCCAAAAACGAAGAAAGATATACAAAGCTTCTTAGGGACATGTAATTTTTATAGACGTTTTATTCAGGATTATGCAAATTTAATAGAACCAGTGTCCAAATTGCAGAAGGAAAAAGAGGCGTTTGTATGGGGTGAAGAACAACAGCTGGCATTTGAGCAGTTTAAACAAAAGTTTGGAGAGAAAATTCACTTACAAATGCCAGATTACACAAAACCTTTCTTCGTACGAACAGATGCATCAGATATTGGAATTGGAGGAGAATTATACCAATTTGATGGTTCCCATCCACGGCCTATAATGTTTATATCACGTTTACTTAATAAATATGAAAAAAATTATTTCTGCACAGAGAAAGAATTATTAGCTATAGTATATGCGGTTCAAAAATTTAGAATTTTTATAGAAGGACACCGAACCATACTTCAAACGGATCACCATTGTCTCAAGTTCTTATGGGACAGTAAATGGAAATCACAACGATTAATAAGGTGGATGCTGTATCTACAAGGCTTTAATTTCGAATTGGATTATATCAAAGGTAAAGAAAACGTTGTAGCCGATAGTCTCTCTAGATATTTGTGTGGGGAAAGTCAAGCGTGCAACAATCAAGTATTGATTGGAAATCTTAACAAAGTAGAAAAGAAATTGACAGAGTTTGTACAAAGAATTAAGAAGGAATTACTTCAGGATGATAGTTGGAGAATCGTTATCAACAAACTACAGAATGATCGGAAGTTAAGACTATATTATAAATATGTGGATGGTATTCTTTTTATAGATAACAGTGGACAAAAAACTTATTGGAAAGTTTGTATACCGCAGTGCCTGATAATAGAAATAATTTGGGCATATCATGTTGAATTTGTACATCAAGGTGTTAGTAAGACAGTACAGATTATGAAAGAAGAATGTTACTTCAATAACATGAGATTACTGGTAAAAAGAGAAATTAACAAATGTCAACTGTGTAAAAAGGTTAAGTATGATAACCAAGGATATAAACCGATTTATAAACCGCACGCAGTTACTCATCCTTTAGAAATGGTATCAATTGACATTTTTGGGCCGTTACCTATGTCAAGAGGCAAAGATAAGCTCCTAGTAATGTTAGATAGTTTTTCGAAGTTTGTTAAATTATATCCGGTACGTAAGTTGTCGAGTAAAATCATGATAAGCAAAATCAATGATTTCATAAAACAGTATGGAAAAATGAAAACTTTACTATCAGATAATGCTACGATCTTTACGAGCAAAATATGGACAGAACATTTTGACAAAATTGGTATTAAATTGAAACATATACCTCCGTACTTTCCCCAGGGAAACCCGGTGGAAAGGTATAATTCGGAAATAGCGAAGTATTTGAGATTTTTCTGCCAGTACAAACATACGCACTGGGCATTTCATATTGATAAAATAGAAAGAATTATTAACAACCTTCCACATACGGTCACCAAAAACGCACCGATAACAGTGCTTACTGGGAAAAAGGGTCAAGGGCTATTAAAAAATATAATTCAGTACCCGGATGAAATACCTATAAATCATAATAAAATAATAACCGATGTAAAAATAAAATTAGAGAATGCAGCTAAAATAAAAACAAAGAAAAGAAACACACTTTTGAAAACTAAAGAATATCAAATAGGAGATATAGTTTATGTAAGAAATTATTCCTTATCAAACAGCAAGAAAAATAGAATGAAAAAATTAGAATTTGTATACAAAGGACCATATGTTATCAGAGAGAAATTGGGAAAAAATGTTTACAGGATATATGATGAAGTTAATGGAAAAGAAATGGGTATACAAAATATTAAAAATTTAAAATCTGGCTGAATCGGACTAACCGTGATGTAAATTCAATAATTCGTCAGAATAGAAGTTTGAAAATATAATCTCACACGAAGTATAGTAACAAGAAAATAAATGGAAGATATTAACATGTGTATATAGCGATAATAATATATAAAAAAAAAAAAAAAAAAAAAAAAATATATAAAATAAAATAAAAAATTAATAATAATACTAACAATAATAATAAAATATAAAATATATATATCGTAGTATAGCATGTGTATATGTGTATAAATATTTTCGGAAATAAATCGTTTGTAAATACGTAGTAGCATATAATATTTATCGTTAGGTTTATTCAAAAATATATCGTTTAAACATTGTAAATAAATAGAAATAAAATAATCATAATAATAATAATAATAGTAAGTATTGTCTTAATAACTTAAAGACGCATAGAATATAATAAAGGTCGTTACCCTTCACACATACACAGTAAACGACATATAAATATAAGTCAATTTTGAGAGTGGTAGTAATAGAAATTCAATGGCGAAGATAGAATTACGTTAAAATGAATAAAATAGATAACACAGTCAATGTCATTTGAATATAGGTCATGCCTGAACTGATAAACATTCCACCGTCAAAATTGATTAACTGATCCGATAGTGTATTAAACGTACGTATTCGAAGATAAATATCCGTAAGAACAAATACTATCCTAGTAATAATGATGATGATGATTAGCCTTGAACGAAAAGGGATAAAGAAAACAGGTAAATTAAAGGTCGTTAATCGTACATACACACACTAAAATACATATACGGTAATCAAACCGGTACGAGTTCTTATCGCGTCAACGTTTCAATGAGCGAGTGGTTGTGTGTGTAATGTAATACCGATGTTACGTTACGTAGTCGGACTGCTGGTTCCGAGTTATCCTGGAACGCGCGTGTGACGTAATCTACCCTTTGAATTCTTATTAACTTTCATGTAACCTTTCGTAGATATTTTCATGAATTGATTTTGCAAAAAATTTTACCATCCCAAATCAATTCACAAAAAGGGGGAGATTTATGGCGATTTAAGATGATGGTGGTACCTTAGGAAATATCGAATAAAATGAATATAATAGAAAAGATGTCGGAATAATTAATTTAGCATAACATAATAAAGTAGTATAAAGGTATTACCATCGTAAGAGTCTTAGATCGTCAAAACTGATAAGGTTACATCGGGAAGTCAGAAAAATAAGGAAAATAAACAGAAACATGGGAAATAAACACAATTTACTTTATAAAATAAACAATGTCGGATCCGTTAAGGCAAAACCCGGGGAATAACGGCTAGTAGAGCTAACAGCCGGTGATCGCGTGTTGGTGTGTGTGTGTGTGAAGAAACGATAGATAGATATAGTATTTTTGGAAAGACAGTCGGTAGTCTTCGTATCAGATATCGGTCGAGTCAGTCGTATGTATTATATCGGTCAAATCTATCGTTACAGTCGTCTAGTATCGTAACCACGTATCTAAACGGTTACGTAGTATTATTATTATTATAGTATAAAAACATTTAAATTCTAGTCGTTACGTATCAATATCAATTCGATATCATACGGAATAAATTGCAAAATTAGTTAAAGAAAATAAATAATAAGCCGATTAGAATTGACGGTATTTTAATGATCAACTAAAAATAAATAGTTGATCATTATTGTTCATCTTACGAACGGACATCGGGAACACGTTACGAAATACGAATTACGATTGAAAATATATCAGCATCCGGCAACAACGATGGCAGCAACTGTGGTACCACAGGTCTTATGTTTTATTTCCATATAATTTATATTTTTTGTATGTTGCGTATTAAATGTAATATATGTCTGTGAATTATTTGTGTGCTGACCGATATTATAAAATCATTAATTTTTTTTGTATTTTTAAATTGATATTGTCCGTATTTAAATGCATGGTAATATATATTTGTTAAATTTTTATTGCTGTGTAATTAACATTTATTTTATATATAAATGTGTCACTGGCTGTGTGTTCTACTAGCAGCCCAGAGTTGACACGGGCGACCACGACTTAATTTCGGGTCCCATTTCCTCGTGAATTGTCGTCAACCCACGGAATCCATCTCAGAGTAGATATATCATAAAGTGACGACTAACGACGGAAGCAGGGCCCATAAGAACGTCATAATATATAATTTATAACATCACTTATTAGATAGCCTCACTCTTGGCTAAAAAAAAAACGAAAACTACTGTTGTACGTTTATCCGAACTTTAGGGAACAAACCACGAGAGAAAATCAGATAAAATAAAAGGTAAAACACATATATACGTATGTGTGTGTTCTTATGTTAGTAATCCCTTATTATGTGCATTATTTTTTATATATATATATATATATATATATATATATATATAAAAAGAATATAAAGTTAAAACGAATCCGACTAGAATATTCAAGTAGAAATAAAATTTAAAATAAAATACTACTTATTTATATATATATATATATATATATATATATATATATATATATTCTTTATTTATTGTGATGGAGTTCACACAACAGCTAAAAAGCCAATTATAGTGATTTATGACGTATGGAAAATCTAATATTAATGCTGCATTCGTGAAACGCACTGTAAATTGTGTCTGATGATGAGGTATCCCCTACGAAAGTGCTGAGAAATTCGAATTGTACGCGCTTTAGTATAAAATTATGTATTTAAATATGAAATGGCTAATAAATGAAGTTTGGCAGATTAGCAAATTAAATAAAAACATCCCGGTGAAAGGAAAAATTACACGGAAGATGATGAAATATTTAATAAAAAACATAACATATTTATCTGTTGCACCGATACTAATGGCATCCCAGAGCATTTCTCTTAAATATACAAATAATGTTCAAGGATATAACGAAATCGTAATCCGAAAATTAGTTCAAACATAAGTTTATATACCGACACGTATAGATATTGACGAAAAAATTCTATATATATAACTAGCACCAAATAGAAGAAATTATAACGGATGTAGACATTAAAGATAATTTAACAATTTTAAACGTGATGGTAATCGGACAGGAAGTTCGGATTTTGGAATATGGAGCTTATTGAGCGGAATGTGTCGTTTCAATCATAAAAAAAAAAATGAAATAAACAAATTCATGTGCATATTCGATAAACTATACAATAATAATAATAATAATAATAATAATAATAATAATAATAATAATAATAATAATAATAGAAATAATTATAGAAAAGGAATTATACTATATAAATTTGTAATAATATCGAATATAATATATTTATAGTAATATGTTAAACATTAAGAGGTTTATTAACGTTAATAAGATCCTAACAAATAATTAGTCAGAATGAACAAAGCATACAAAAAAACTGCTCATCAATTGTAGGTGCATTAGTTATACCTATTGACGCAGAAATAAGGAAACACGTTGTTTTATTTTTAATTAAAAATAATATTAAAACGGAACGTGAATTTAATAAAAATATATATATATATAGGAAAGTAAAGAAATCAACGTTAATCAATTTAAATCTATACTAAATCAACATTATATCTTACAAATTCGAAAAGTGTGAAATCAGTATAATAGATTAGGGTATAAATATTTTCGACATTTAAGTGAAAGACTTAAAAACAAACATTTCACCCTACAAAGGTGACCGCCATTTGCAACAATATATTCATTCAGGATTTTAACAACATTTTCTAAGACTTTTAAAGCGTAGGTCGCTGAACTTTCAATATTTCTTCAGAAATCAAACTTTTCATATCTTCCAGATCTCGTAGACGTGTTTCGTAAACGCGGCATTTAAGGTTTTCCCCACAGAAAAATCTCGTAACTTAAAATGCTTTTCAAAACTCTCTTTACAATGTCGTGTTCGATCGGCGCAGAAAATAACGTTTCACATATGACGCCGCTCCTTCTCGTTATAAGATGCCAAGATAACTAAAAATGAATGTCTCGTGTGTACACTAAACGTGGAACACGCGGTTTTCGTTGTAGCAGCATTACCACCTGAGCTATTCAAAAACAAATCCGTTCGTCTTCTCTTCATGAAGTCAGTTCGTATAGTTAAGCGTATATTATTATTATTCTCCTCCTCAGACGGTGATTCCATGCCTCAATAAAACTACACACTATTCAGTAATTTAATCCGAGAACTAAAAATTGATCCTGTCAACTATAAACGACGACGTCGAAAACTGTTAATATTGTTCATCGTTTTGGGTAAATAAAATAATAAACAACCGTACATATTAAAAAACTGGTATGGCTGGAACGCAGTTATAGCATACGAGTGTTTTACTGCACTTCTTATGTCCGGTATTAGATATATAACGCGTGTGAAAGTGCATATGTAAGATTTTCACGTTAAATAACTCATCGTACATTTCACGTTCAGTAACGTACAACAATAGGTGTTGTATACATGTATGTGCGTGATATAAATGCGTGGATGTGTGAAGTATGTATAGTATACAAATGTATTAAATTGGCACTCTCGAAATTATGCGCGCACCCGATGAGAATAAAATTAATAATATTATATGTAACCGTTATTCGAGAAGAAATAAAATGATTTGATTTGAAATACGATAGGTTTAATACGAATTTAGAAATAAATTATTCAATCGATATTAACGTATATAATAAATTGTCTTTGTTTTTAAACTGTTTCATTATTATTAATTCTTTCGCCATTTTCCTTTCTTCTGATCTCTATTCGGCTATAAAATAATTGTAGCTCATTTTAATTCGTTACTGGAAATCTCGTTTAGTTTGGCATACTCTTCAAATATGCATCTTTATTATATATATATACTGGATATATAATTTATACATACGTCAAACGGCGGTTATTAGAGTAGACCGGGATATATCTAAAACCGCAAAAATATGTAAAGGAGTACGACAAGATTGTTTGTTATCTCCATTCCATTTTAACGTAGACGCGGAGTGCTTAAATTAACTCTAGCAGAAACCACATATGGAATTCGCTTAAGCGAAGAAAGGCTTCAAACGATATCATTTGCGGACGATCAGGCTATAATTTCCTAGTCTCCGAAAATACTACAAAAAATGGTATGAACCTTAAATGATACAGGAAAGCAATTTGGGTTAGAAATAAATGTTGATAAAACTAAAATCATGATGTTTTTTAAACATCCTAATCGTTTTCAACTGCAAATTAATGTTCAGAAAATTCAACAAGTACAAAGATTTAAGTATCTTAGTCAAATAATAACGGACGACTTGTATTGCGATATAGAAATAAGCTCAAGAATTAGATTAGCTAGCTTGGCAAGAAAAGCGAAACATATTATACCAAATACATTCGATAAAGAAACGAAGATTAACCTGGATACGGCATGTACTCCGACATGATGGTCTGTTACGCGATGTAATAGAAGGACAGATTCCAGAGAAAAGAGGTCGTGGTAGACCACGAAACACTTTCGTGACAACATTGTTGCATGACACGGACGCAAATTAATACTTGAAAATGAAAAGATCTGTGGAGAATCAGTTGGGCTGGAAGTTACTTACCATGGCATAAAATCAGTCCTAGGATTGCCAAACTTATGATGATAATATAATATATATCTTCTTCTTCATATATGTCACACGTTGCCGAGTACGAATCTGCTTCGATTAGATTTTGCTTATCATTATTATTATTATTGTCATTCGGCGTAAAAAAAAGTTTATGGCGATGATGGTGGTCGGGTGAGAAAGAATGTTTTTTTTTTAATCACACATTAATTACGATTCCTCTAAGCTGAACTGGAAATAAATTAGATTCGAGAGAATCGTTGCCTACATGGGAAAAAATTTAATAGACACCCTCCGGGGATAACAGCGTACAGGGAAAAACCTGCGAAATTAAGAACAAGTAAACGGAACAAGCTAGTAGTAGAACGAAGTAATTATTTCCCCCGAAGAAAAACCCTTTCCTCTTTGCGCAGAGTACAACGCACGAAAAAGTTCAAAAACAATAAGAAAAGTTTCTCGACTTTTTCATCGCTCTCTTCCTTCGTTAGAGGCGACTTTAAAACTTAATTTAAACGCCCTACTAACTGCTACTACCGTTACTAAAAACATTACTATTACTAATGTTACTACGTTTTCTATATCAAACGCATATTCGATGAAAGTATACAGTATACGTATAATACAGTTACCGCTAACTCGTATATAATAAAATAAGAACACATATATGCTTTAGGAAGTATACACAATCAATGTGTGTGTGTGTAGTGTATTATAATTTATACAAACAACTATCCCACAAATCGTACATTTGAAAAAACATTCACTAATTTTAACGCCACTACCGCTAGACCGCTACTAACATTATGCTTACTGTCACTATTGTTATCATCACTACTTTGCCAATCTTTACCACTATAGCGGGTTTTTAATATTACCACCGCCACTTCTTCTTCTGATGTATTTCACAATCTTTCGATTGGTGGTCAACCAGAAAAGCATAACACCTTAACGCTCTGTTCCGCGCCTAGTCTTACAATATTCGGTACGTCGCTACGCTTGTATCCACTATTATCTGGGTAATGAATTTTCGTGTTGCCACTAACACTACTAGTATAACTATAATTATTTTCAGCCTCATCGTACAGTTTCCTTTGTTACTATTTCACACGCGATGAGATCGTCATTATCAATATTACTACAGACGCGTCTAGATCGTTACGCGAATATAACACTTCCAGCTTTCCGCATTACACCGCATTGTTCTGTACGTTTGAAAAAACCTACAAGAAAAATTCCGTATTCGGAGAAAAAGTCCGGCTTTTTCATTTCCATCGACTTCTTTTTCGGCTGATTTTGTTGCTGCTACTCTTATCGTTTGGGACACCGCCGCTGTTGCGAAAGCCTCTTAACCTTGTTTAAGCTTCTCGCTGGCATTTAGAAGTTTGTTCACCCGGATTTCTAACTAAAACCGACAACGGTCATTCAACCGTTCCAATCGGGAATTTAGAATAATAAATTGTGGAACGTCGACGACGCCTATAGCGTGATTAATATAAACGTATGTATACCACATAGGTAAAAGATTCGTCGTATATATATATATATATATATATATATATATATATATATATATATATATATATATATATATATATATGTGTGTGTATAAGTGCAGATATACAAGAAGTGAATGAATTTCATTACTTGGGTAATAAAATCACCAGAAATGACAGGTGTAGTAAGGAAATGAAAAAACGGATCAATAAAGCAAAGCAAGTTTTTTACGATCGGAAAAATATTTTAACCAACAAGGCTATAAGTACAAATTTGAGAAAACATTTTTTAACCCTATTTGTTTGGAATGCAGCGTTGTACGGATGTAAAAATGGACGATTGGTAAGGCAGAATAAAAAACGTAGAAGCCTTAGAAATATGGTGCTATAGGAGAATGCTGAAAGTAAGATGGACCCCGATAAGTTAATAAATGAAGAGGTGTTAGAAAAAATTTGCGAAGGAAGAACATTATGGAAAAAAATAATAAAACCAAGAACTAATATGATCGGTCACATTTTAAGACATGAAAGCTTATTAAAGATAATTATAGAAGGACGGATGCACGGGAAACGTGGATAGGGAAGACCAAGAAATCAATATATATATATAGCAAGTAATAGAAGACACTGGTAGCACAGAATATGCGGATATGAAGAGGAAAACAGAAAACCGTCAGTTGTGGAAGAAATTAGCAAACCAGTCTTTGACTACATCATCGGGTAGGTATCGCTGGATACTTGTCCCCTCATGCTCAATTCTTTTAAACGTACTGCTAAATGTCCTTGGTGGACAGTCGCAGTATTATAAATAATAAAAAAAAAAAATGATATATATACATATGTATATATGTATAAATGACGTTTTATTCTACTAATCGCGATTACAAATTATTACCATTCTTTATAATTAACTCGAATTTTATTTCTCACCCGACTTTTTAATATTCTTTGTTCCTCATTAACATTTACTGCGAGCTGGTCAACAAGATAATTTAGAAGCATTTAGGAGAGAAGAACATAACAAAAAAAGTATAGTACCCACTGGTACATTCCCGGTGACCACGACCTTAGTTAAGTCCAGTTTTTTTTTACGTTTTAAGCCTCTTATATCGCCGGCCGTGTCCAACAGCCATGATGCAAGTGTATTTGGATGATTTTCCAGCCTCACAACACGACTCTGCATATTGCTTAATGACCTCACATACATTAGTAATGTTGAAATCACGTTGAATGATCATACTCACACTTTATTTGTATACCGATATTACACAATTTAAATATATGAGCACGCTTATACTCGTTCAAAATATATGTCCACGTTCACTTACGAAAAGACGAAAATGGCGAGGCATATACACACACACACCGAAATATAATTTAACGTAATTTAAATATAATAGACACACACTTCTATACTTAAAACATATACAATTTCATCCGTAAATGGATTACAAATCCTCGTTATCCTACTTAAATACGGCCATTAACTTCTTCTATTAACGAAATCAAAACACATACACACACACATACATATATATATATATACTAAAAATTTTCTATGCTTAAATTGTATTAATATTAATCTTTTAAAATATTGTATTAATCCAAACGCACGAAATAATAAAAAAGCCATTGTTATGTTACTTGGCGACTAACCAAACGCAATAGAAGATAACCGAAGTAAATACCACATTCCACCTAAATGGACGTAATGATTAAATTCAAAAATTGCAAACAAATTTCTCCATTATTATTCGGGTAATCGCATTCACCACGGTTCAGCCTCTAATAGAATATAGTAATGATAATAATAACCAATCAAATTAAAATTCAATCAAATCAAAATTTATTTCCAATAAATCAATTACAACATGAAAATGGAACATGAATATATAAAGAAGTGAGTAATCTTACAAATTACATGAACATCAGCTGAAAGAAAAAAATATAATATATCATAGGTATCAACTCAAAGAAGAGAGAGCCTATCGTGTTGTAATTGAGAATATACATCATCAATGCCGGTAGAAGAAATTAAAAAAATGATTAGAGACGATAAACGTTACAAATGTACGTAAACCAAGAACGAAACTTACCCATATTTTTTGTGGACGTCGAGCCTAATAACAAAGATATTTATAATATGCAATATCTCTTAAATATGAAAATAAAAGTGAAACCGGTGTATAAGAAATAGAGTGTAATACAGTGCACCAGATGTCAATTATTTGACCATAGCAAGGAACACTGCACACTACCGTTCGCTTGTGTTAAATGTGGAGAACAGCATGACTCAAAAAATTGTAATAAATTCAAACAACTAAATGTATACATTGCGAAGGAAACTATCCGGCTAACTATAGATACTATATATAAAAACCTAATGAACAAAAGGAACAAAGCTCGAAATATATCGCAGAAAGTAAATAACGATGTACAAAGGTTCATTCCAACTGACACAGATTTTGCTACAATGGCTAAAAATAAATCCCATACAAACCCACTAATGCTTCCACGTGGGCTAGAAATATTATATTACAAGATCATACGGAAAAAATAAAATATCTCAACCTACGCTGCATAGCATGAATAACAAAATGATAAATACAAATGATGCGAATTATTATAGCGTAGGAGCTCAGCTAAACGAATTCTTAATAGAATTTAAGAATATTTTTAATCAGCTAATTCAGAAAAATAATATAATAATGAATATGTCATCAACGTTAATTAACAAATTATCATTTAAATGAATAAAATACTTAGAATAACTACTTGGAACATTAATGGACTGGTCCGGTATCGCCATGAAGTCGAATCTTTTCTAATAAGTAATAACGTAGATATACTTTTGATATCCGAATCTCACTTTACTAGCAAAAGCTACGTCAAAAGATCTTATTACACAGTTTACCACGCAAACCACCCACATGGTACAGCTCATGGAGGAACCGCTTTTAAAAACCTCAATGAAACACTATATACTACCGTAATGATAGAAATCTCATTTGGTTCTCTTGCATATCATCGATTTACTATCCTCCTAAACATAATATCAAGCTAGAACACTATGAAGAACACTTCAAAGAACTCGGAAATAAGTTTGTAGTTGCCGCCGACTTCAGCGCTAAACACACATCACATATTTTTGATCGCGCCTAACAACATCCGGAAGTAGGCAGTTAAATGCATGTGTTCAAAAAAAAAAATAAGTACCTATACCTATGTGATGGAATATCATCATACTGGCCAACCGATGTAAGCAAACTACCAACCTACTGGATTTTTTTATCACCAAAGGAGTCGACATAGATCACACTATTAATATATAAAGTTATATAAAAAAATCTTTTATATTGACGTTGATTACCAACTAAAAATTTAAAATCCATCAAAGCGAATATGTTGTTGGAATTATTATACGAATATTATAAAATAGAAAAAACGCACACACAATCACCATACATACAAACATACACCTCAATGCACGTGTAAACATACAACTAACACTCCACACACAAATCACACAATCAAATACACATATATACGTATACAATCTAATCAATTCTTTACTAATCATATAATTAGCATGTACGTCTGCATTTTAAATTGTTTATAAAACGATAAAGCGAATATACGAATAACGTATACCATTGAGTATATCACGTACCCGTTAAATAGAACTAAATATTAATTTAACATTAATTTATGGAGCTCTACATTTACCTGAAATATGCATTAAGAACTTCCGTTATGTTTTTTAATTTCTACTTACGATAGTGAATAATAAAGTACAGCACCTGCATATACAGCCCGTATTCCGGAGTGCTATTTACTGAAACGCAGAATACATTCCCTATTTGGTTTTTAACAATATTACTCAATTCGTTTACTGTTTTTTATCGCGGTTTATAATCCTAAAATTATTTTCCCAAAAATCGGGATTATCACCCACATCTTGTTTCTCATACTTCGAGAATAGTTAGATGTTTATTATCTTAAATTCATCAATTCTTCCTAATAATTATCTCAAGTTCCATGTACCTATATTCTTAATTATCGCCGTCATCCTCGTATCAGTTTCCCTGTTTTCATGAGTTCTTTCTTTATCTTTTTAATCGCATTGTCTTCACTTTGTTTAAATATCTAACTGTGTTATTGCTCCTGTTCTTGTAATTTGAACCAATGTTATATGATTTTTTTCCTAACTGTTGTTATATGCGATTCTCCAGAGATTATTAAAAATAGGTAATTCGGGAATTGGTTTCTCAATTCTTCAACTTGTTTATCTGAACGTAGGGAGTGCTCTGCCAACAAATGCCCAGAAGAGTTTGATTCAACCTGCATTGTTACAGAAGACCGCCTATTGCCTAACAGTGTTGTTAAAGCGTTTAGGTTTTTTTCTTCGACAAACCATAATTACCGAGAAAGAGTACAGTGATGGTTTCGCCTTACTGCGGATTTTCTATCACGATTTTAGACGAAAGAATCCGGTTTTAAGGCGCCAAATAGTCTAATTCGATCAAGGCACATAAACATCGCTAGTGAATTGCTGATAGTCTGCCGTTGTAAATACGTTGGTAACTAAAGTCATTGAAAAAATCTTGCCATAATGTTACAGAATTCTACAACTGTCACTCAACATTCACTCGTGATTGTGTTGTGGAATGCGAATGGCATTTCACAAAAAAAACACGAATTAGAAATCTTTCTTCATCAGCAGGCTATTAGACGTAGCGCTCATTACGGAAACGCATCTTACACATGTAAATCTTCTTACAGACCTATTAGTCTACTGAGTTCGCTATCTAAAGTCTTAGAGCGACTGATTCTAAATCGTATTCGTCCGATTATAAACAGTAATAAAGTGATGCCAAACCATCAGTTTGGTTTTCGTGCTGAGCACTCCACGATCTAGCAGTGTCATACGCTGGTCGATGCTATTTCTTCGACGCTAGAGAAAAAAGAAGTGTGTTCCGTCGTTTTTTTGGACGTCGCCCAAGCGTTTGATAAAGTGCGGCACCCTGGACTACTCTTCATGTTGAAACAGATACTTCCTTATGATCTCTACGTGTTACTTCAGTCATATTTAACTGACAGAACATTCGTAGTCAGGATCAACAACTCTTATTCGAAGGAACATGAAATTTTAGCATCGGTTCCGCAAGGTAGTGTACTTGGACCCCTTTTATATACGATATACACAGCAGATCTGCCTACCTGTAATCAAACAATACTAGCCACATTCGCTGATGACATAGCCATCCTCGCATCGAATTCAGACGTCAGACATGCGAACTCTGCTGTTCAGAACCACCTAAATCGTATAGTTCAGTGGGCCCAGCGTTGGCGAATAGTTTAATTCACACAAAAGTCAACATATTATGTTTACAAATAGATCAGTTAAGTATACACCTATAATAATTAATAGTAACGTAATCCCACAAGTTGATTTCGTACGTTATCTCGGAATGTACCTGGACCGAAGGCTTACATGGCGCTTTCACGTGGCGCAAACTCGTAAAGCCGTCGTTCCCCGTGCCAGGCTGTTACATCCGCTGCTGGGACGAAGGTCAGGCGTATTTATCTAACAATGATTGCACCAATTTGACGTTATGACATCGAATTATACGGATCGACCAGCGCAAGTAATCTGAACAGAATACAGCAACAGCAGTCGAAGATACTTCGCGTAATCACGTCCGCGCCATTCTATGTCTCCAACTTAACTCTGCATAACGATTTGTACATTCCATTTGTTCGGGATATTTATATTGGTCAGTACGAAAAACTGTTTAACAACTTCCAACATAGCAGTAATCCCAATATCGCCAAAATGCACTCATCAGGATTTCCAGGCAATCCAGCTAAAAGACTCAGACGAATCGCACGATATATTCTTTATCAATCATACATAACTTTATACTTTTAAATCACACTCTTAAATCATTACTTATATTATCTATCTTATTGTTCGTATCGTAATATTTTAATTTTAACTTTCTATCCACTTTAATTTTAATTTTCTATCCACACCTACTCATTATCTTCTTATCGCAATCTAATGTCTTGTTGGAGACATTAAATTAATACGTATTTTATTGTGATCGCCATTGTTTATGGTAATTGTTACCGGTATAATGTAAAAAAATAAAAAAAATAAAAATAAAAAAAAAAGTTTAACGGTATTTAACGGAAGAAACACATTCGGCAAATCTTCCTCTATTTTCTCATCACATGTTTATTTTGAGTTCTCATTTAGCTTTTAATCACCTCCAAGCCCAATAGCTTACGGCTGTGCACGATACGTCGCATGTGCGAAAGACGTGTGATCGTTATTTATTGGACCATGTGACGTGGCTACTGACTAAATAAAAATTAAAACAACATACACCTACGCTCGGGTATATGCAAATATTATTCGCATTAGGCAACGTGAGTAAATGTAATATTACGAGGTTGGTCGGTGTAACGCGGATGAAAATGCAAGAATGTTTTATATAGTAGGAAAATTAGTACCGATTACGGCTAAACATTTTCGAGTGTTTAATTAGTAGCAAAAATAATTACCGAGTTTTGTACATAAGTAAACGAATAAAATATTTATCAAATTATAGGCGTAAATTTCTCCATAGGTATTAATATTAGCATTATTATTATTATTATTAATATAGGCACCGCGTGTAGATATGAAATTGTTCGAGGAAAATACAGTCGGAAATAATCGTATAGTTTGGCTCGTTCATTATTTATTTGATCAAACTTTCCCACTCTCTACCGTGTGTTAAAAAATTTCAACGCCGGTTAGGTTAGATTTAGACGGGGCAGGTTTTTCGAGTTACCTAAAACGTAATAAAAAAATCATAATACATAATAATAATATATTGCGGAGTGGAAACATAATTTTAGCATAATTTGTGTAGCGTACGCAGGCCGCTGGAAGCCTAAAAATAAAAACTAATGAAATCACCTAAACGATAAGAGAAAATTACGAAAATCAACGTTTATTACCGGCAGGACGATAAACTAATTAGGATGTTATTTATAACCGTTCAAATATTCCTAACACGACCAAATTTTGCTCCTACCGTAGTAACTCGTGATTGCGTTATTCACATTACGTATGTTATCTGTACACACACACACACACACACACATATATATATATATATATATATATATATATATACAAAAAAGCAATATGGAAAAAATTACCGTATTAGCAAAGGCAAGAATTCGTTTATAAAAATTCAGTGAGTTTTCTGGGAGAATTCAAAATAATAAAAATACAAACAAACATTTGAAGAAGAGAGAAAAAGGTATAGGCCAAAGTAATTTAAGCGATAGAGTGTGTGAAGGAAATAATTATTTTCATGGTACGAATTGAACCAGATTTTGGAATTACCGGCTTTCCCCCTAGAGACGAGATTAAAGAGAAGTCTTCATATATATTCATAAACACACACACACACTATTTACTAGTCGTACAGTACTCGGACGTTATTGTCATCTTCGGATATATGCTGGACGACGAACGGCTAATTAGCTAAATTAGGAGGAATGTATTTCTAAATGTGTACGCAAGACTAGCACGGGTGTGACGGTACATTCTTTGGTATTTCGAGTTTTTAGTAAGTGCTGACGTCTAAAAATCGAGTCCGATTTAAATCGGAGATAGAGTTTTGAAAAAACAACAGTCCCTACGGTCAGTACACGAGGCGGAGTCGAATTAGAATTTTTCGCCGTTAGATTATCGACATTACGCGAAATGACCATATATATATATATATATCGTCATCACCATCCCAATTATTCGCGGAAGACTATGAGGACCCTTAATTGCCAATCATCCATGTTTATAAAACATGGGGGTTACGAGCTAGATACGATGTGTAGTTCGAAAGGAATATAGTTTGATACTGGGTATCATATACACATATGTATAGTGTTTATAAGAATATATATAATACTCGCTGCAAATACATACCTATAATGTACGTGTTGTACGTTATATATGTGTACATATATCTATGCATATGACCATATGTTATGTCTAACATATACATATGCATATGAACATATGTATATGTACACATATGTATAATATGTACATATTAATATGATCATATGTATATGTACACATATAGATAATATGTACATGTATATGCATACAGACATATATAAATATATCCCCTCCAGGAGGGGGGTTCTACCTACCTTTCTAACTGAAACTAGGCACGTACACAGGTGGTGGACAGTTGAATGACCAGTAAATATACTGGTCAGCTGTTAATAGCCAATAAGCATTAGCGAATCAAGGGCATCTGTGTTATACAGTGCTACGAAACACGAGGATGCAGATGAGCAGCCCGAGGACCAGTCTACTAGAAGTCTATCTCTCTGAGGGTTTAGATTCGTGAAAACCTTAAATCATTACCCCCTCCGAAATAATCCGCTGGCTTGCGGTTAGGATGTTTATCTAAAGGCTAAGGAAATAAACTATTAAAGAAAATCTAGTGGAAAGCAATGGGAGAGACCACCACCAGTCACTTTTTCACTAGTATCAACATGGCATTTAAAAGAAATCATGCTGTTTCTACCCCATGTGATAAACACCGATAACTATATCAGTCAATGGGCGGTCGCTTGCAGTGCTTCATACTGACTCCAGTTTCCCTGTACTGTTGCTAATAAAGAACTCTGCAGGGGTGAAAATACATGCTAACAGAAGGTTAGTAGATTACAGCTATGTTGCCCAACAAGTTAGAGGTTAATAATAAACCAAACAAAATATAACATAATCACTAAAAGTTTTAATCGCGAAGCTTTTCGACATTTACGTCATTTTCAAGCGCGCACCAAAATTATTACATCTTTTTTATATATATATATTTTGGTGCGTGCTTGAAAATGACGTAACTGTCGAAAAGCTTCGCGATTAAAAAATTTAGTGATTGTGTTATATTTTGTTTGGCTTATTATTAATTAATAAAATCACTACTCTCCAATACATTCAACATTTAAGTTAGAAGTTGATGAGATAAAGAATAAGAAAATGCAAATATATATACATATATATGTATATTTACACATATACACGCTCACGTGTATAAACAATGCTAACCCATTTTATACGTAAAAATAAACATGTAATGTGGTAGTCACGACCTTCGGCAAAGAACAATTTGACCATGATGATGATTATATATATAAATATATATACAAACATATATTACACATATAACTATGTCTATTGCACCTATATGTATAAAACATTCAGTAACTGGTCGACCACACTAAACTCGGCTGTTTTTTTATATCATTTCGTCGGGGAAGATAAACGTATACTATTAACTACCGTTACACATTTAACTGTAAATACTTTAATCTTGCGGAATTACATTTCAAAATTTTCAAGATTTTTAATAGAAAATATCGATGAATTTTTATAACGAATTTTTTTCTTAATGTAATCCTTTAGTACAATAAAAAATATTTCCGAAAGATTTTTTCTTCTTTGAATCGTAAGTTCCTGGTACAGAAATCGTAATATCAAAATTCCTATCAGAATTCAGTAAGTTGCGTCATCCATTTCTACGCAATCACTGAAATTCTTCCCGGTAAATTTTCGAACCCCGTCTGACCATCTTAAAGGACCCGCCACGATGTTGTTTCTCCTTCGATTCCCTTGATGAAGAGTGCCTCCAGTACATTTGAACCGTCCAATTCTGATCATCGCTTCCGTTAAGAAACGATGACTAAAATCGAAACTACAGTCGAAATACGAAATTTCATTATACGCGGTAAGAAGCAAATTTCTAAAATGACATCGTTCGAACGATTAATGTGATCGAGCTGAAATTTTCAACGTGTACTTTTGAAAAAGTATCTAATAAGAGAGTAAAACACCGAAAATGCTCGAAATTTTATAAGTAGCGTACTCGGGGCCAATAATTCGAAATTCGTAAATTCCGTACTTTGATGAAGAAAAATAGGTTATTACTAAAAATAGACACTTGGAATGTTTGTGGCATCATTCCGACGGGCAAACTTGCAACAATTGAGGCTGAGCTGGATAAAATTCCTATATTGGGATTGGCGGAAACACACAATAGAGCAAGTGGCCATTTTATCTCGTCAAATGGAAATTTAATTACAAATTCAGGAAACGATAAAAAATCGTGCAGTGGGGTAGGTTTCATTATTAATAAAGCTGTTAGAAATAGTATAGCGGGTTACTCAACTGTAAGTGATCGAATCGTAGCAATAAAATTGAGAACAATTCCGTTAATCCAGAGACAATGGCAATGGAGCAATATATTCTACGAGAGTAAATTGTACGGGCAATAAGCAGGCTCAAACATAATTAATCAGCCGGATACGATGATATAGTAACTGAAATGATTACATCAGCCAAAGAAAAAGAGATAGACCTAATACATAAATTATGTAATAAAATATAGTTAAATACTAAATGTTCAAAAGATTGGACCAAATCAATATTGATATATAAAAAAGGAGAAAAACAAAACTTCCATACTTATTGCGCTTATTAGTCACACAAGCAAGATACTATTGTATGTAATAAATGAAAGTCTAAAGTATTTCATATTACCACAGAAAGCGACTGAACAGATAGGCTTTATGCCTAGGAAAGGGACTCGGGAGCAAATCATTATCGTACGACAAATAATCGAGAAATGCTATGAGTTCAATACATCAGTTATACTATGCTTCTTGGATTACACAAAGGCGTTCGATATGGTAAACTGGGATACGATGTGAGATGTATTAGAACAGTTCAAAATACCACAGCATTTAATAACTCTAATAAAAAACTTATATGAAGAGAATAATGTATACATCAAAATAGAAGGTCAACTATCAAAAAGCATTAAAACAAGTAAGGGGTGCGGCAAGGATGCATATTAAAACCTTTGCTATACAATCTATATAGCGAGTGGATTATGAGGCAAGTAACCGACCGATTGTATGGAGGAATAACAATCGGGGGAAGAACCATATGTAATTTACGATACGCAGATGATACGGTGATATTGGCGAAGAATGAATCGAAGTTGACAGAACTTCTAGGAAGAATAGAGCATTTCAGTGGGAAAGCCAGTTTAAAATTAAATGGGGTGAAATGTATAATTGTCACTATTGACAGAGCGAAGAAACTACCTGCAATATTTTTACTGTCAGTGACTGACATAAAAAGGAAAACAGAAACAATATATCTAGGAGCGCACAATATGAACGATGAAATGGAAGTTACACGGCGAATTGGGATGGCCAAATGTATAGTAGCTAAAAAAGATATGGATGGACCATTCCATAAATATAATGACAAAAAGGAGACTAACGGGCTATCTGGTGTTTGAAATAGCGTATTATGGTGTTCCGAGTCATGGACAATAACAAAAGCGATACATAGAAAACTGGAGGCATTTGAAATGTGTTCCTACGGGCGCACGTTGCGGATCTCATGTTAGGAAGATCGGACGAATGTGTCAATACTTCAACAACTTAGGGTGGAACATAAATATAGCAACTATAAAAAGAATATGTCTCCAATGTTTTTGACATATCATGAGACGAAACGGATTAGAGAATAACACAAGGATTAATCCCAGGGAACAGAGGACGTCCGTCGACTCGTTTTATAGATTGCATACAAGAGATGACGGGGATGTCAATGCGACAACTAATGGACAATATACAGGATCGGAATAAATGGCAGCATTTAATCGCAAAAACTGCATGATTGGTCACGACATCTGTAATAACGAAGAAATGAAAAAGATACATTTACTTATTCATTTATTGTTTGGTAAAAATGTTTTATAAAAGAACAAAGTATCTCTGCGCTTATAGGGAAAAATAAAAATTAACTAAGATAAATAATAATTAATTAATAAAAAGAAAAAATTTAAAATCAACAAGTTGTATGCATGTATGCAAGATACCCTGTGTGAAAAAAAAATATGAAGGAGAACCAGGATGACAAAATCATAGTTCCATGTCTTCTAAGTATATGTACGTAAACGTATGTACAACAAAATATGTATATATTAATTTAATTAAATTCACACGACATATGTAGCAGCTCAGGCTAGGGCACTATATATAATATATAGCTATATTTATAAACAGGTTATTTTGTATCATTTATAGCATTTTTTCGTAAATGCGATGATCCATTTTTTATAATAACTTTCCTATTTGTCTAATATTTTCTGAAATTCGCCCTTTCCCTCGTACAACGGACGAAAATACTTTCGCGGATATTTTTCGAACGGCTTAAAATTTAATTGTCACCCTAGTAGCATCGACCAATTGGTCTATCGTTTGCCTCCCCATCAGTTAACCTTTTCAGCCACAGCGTTCTCCATATGTTACGCGAAGTTTTAACCATAACGAAATTGTGTATATCGCGGTGTTGCCGTATAATGTTTTCCTTTTCCACTAACTGTTCTTGTTAGTTTCTTATTTTCTCTCGTCTGTTACAGCGAGTTTGCAACGACTCCGATACACATATATTAAGAAAGGAACGAGTATTTACCTAATATGTTCTCGTTTTAACTATTTCACTCACAACGCCCTGTATACGGATAAACTTTTAACATATATCATAATAATGGATATTAGGTCAACAAGAAAAGGTTTAATTCCAGAAAAGTACTTATTTAACGCGATAAAAATGTTTATTCTCGTTAATTATGTATTTAGGAGAAGGGCATATGGTACACCCCCGATAATCGCGATCTTTAGAATAGGCCCAGCAGTTTTCTACGTCTTAGCGTCCTACATTCGCCGGTTGTGCAACCAAAACGCTGGTAATGTAACGGAATCTCTTACAATAGGAAACGATTTAAATTTTAGAATAAGAAGTCGAACCAAGTACAGCAAATGGAAAATGACGGAGGAAAATCGATAAAGGCAGAATTATGAACACTTATGACACCAATTATATTCCGGTACGGATGAAGAAATTTTCAAATATTTAATATATTGATCGCAGAAAGGGTTATTGTCTTCAAAACTTAAACGTAGTGCAGCTCAAAATTCTAACAGTCTCCATTTTAGATCACATACGAATCTACAGTTATCTGTTGACTCTCTTTAAACTTTTGTTAAGAAGTCAATTTTTCTACTACATTCGAACAAACGAAATAGCTATTTCCGTGTACTTCCGCTAATTTTCACGCGCTTCTAAATGTCCCGATACTAAACATCGCGCCTTTACTACCGATCGAAGAATTTCTTCCTCCAAATTAAATCTCGAAAGGTAATTTTTATCGAATTGTACGGCGATTTTACACAGACGATTTCATATCGATCGTATCGTAAAATTTGTGCCGGTATATCTATTTCTAATAGTTTTACTACGATTATTTTCAATCAGTTCCGGGGCAATCAGCATCGTTACAAATTATTTCGACTTAAATTTCACCGAGACCGAGAAATTATTTTAAATTTTCCGTTTTTCGACATTTTTTTCACCGTCGTAAAAACGAACCTGAAAATTAAAATTACGCTTACTCTCGAAATTGCGAGAGTAAATTTAAAAGTCGTCGTCTTCAGTAGACGATACTCCGACTACAGACTAACTAAATTTACGAGTACATTTGTCCGGTTGATTATAAAAGCTTTAGAAATTTCGTAAAATTACGTATTCCATCGTTACTATTACAACAGTAAGAGGCGGTGTTCTTCTTTGAAATCGTTCCGGCATCAATTAGAAAATGGTAGGTAAAAACCAACCCGGCTTATATACATAAATATTAATATATATATATGTGTGTGTGCGCGTGTATAAGCGTATAAATTATTCATTATTCATTACGGTATCCTCTTAAATTGTTCGGTAGGATTATAAGACCAGATTCGTTTGTTAACAAGATACCAACAGCGGGGCAACAACAGTGAACGTTCAGCGTAGTCCGCAGTTTCGATATTTTGTACGGCACAATGTACCCGTATATTATATTATATTATATTATATATAGGTTGTAGACTTAAGTGTGAAATAAAAAACTAGAAGGCCAAAATCGGAGCATCGTTATTTACTCGCTAGTTTATCCAACTTGGAGAGTCGTTAATTTGGATTAACGGACGCATTTAGAATGTAAATGAGATGTTAAAAACAACAGCCTATGTAATATATATATATAGTGTGCAATAATATTAAGCCGCTTTTCGATGTCAGCGAGGACATATATACTGCTCCATAGTTGAGAGACGCGCTCCACGCAATGACGATACGCGACGATGGAAAGTGGCACATGCAGACGAAAGAAAATATTCCGCGGACACTGGGTGTAAAGTAAAAATATTACACGTGCATTTTCAAATTTTATTTTACCCGCGAAGGTAACGGCGGAATTTTTTAAAAATAAATTTTTAAAGTTCGGTTCTTCTTGTTGTTGTTTGCCATTTTCGATCCACTGCTGGACGAAGGCCATCTCCAATTTTTCCTAAACGTCGCAATCACTTGCTGTATCTCGCCAATTTGCTTTGAAAATTCGAATTTCTTCCTCCAGTATCGTTCATCGTCCGAGGGCTCGTTTGGCATCTGCACGATATTGACGCACTTCTAGACACATCTTCGTATCATCTTTGTTTATTATATTTAAAATTATTCGTGTCTCGCTTTCCTCATATTTGTCTTATAAACTGATCACCAGCACGGACTTTTCAATTTTTCATCTATTAATTCTTATTTTTTACTCCGTTCTTTCGGTCATTACCCGTTGTTTCGCTAGCGTATGTTAAAGAAAATACCCTATGCCTCGGGGCCCAACTCGAAGATCATTTTTCCAGAAAGACACTATAAACTCACGATTTCGTACAAAATTCACAAAGAAAAGAACCGCTATGCTTAACTTAATGTATCAATTTTAATTTATACAAATACGTCGAAAATTATCTAGAGCAATACGCGCGTCTTTAAAAAATTTAATAATTTTCCTTCGACATTTTATAACGTTCGACCGAAATATTAATAAATATGCATTACGTTTTATCTTCGAATAATTATGATCCGTCGAAATAAAATAAAAAACTAATATTCCGACAACAAGTAGAGAATTTTTTTTATATACAGTTGATGTCAGTATTGGTCTTTGCCTTTGCTTCTTATTTTCGGGATATGATCCTATTGATGCATCGGCTACAATAGGGTGACCCACCAGAGACGACGGACGGTTTTGTTTTTTCGAATAGCGCAGTTGGTAACACTGTTACAGCGCAAACCGCGTGCTCCATATTTTGGTATACATACGAGAGATTAATTTCAGTTATCACGACATCTCCTAAAACGAAAAGGAGTGCGTGTTTTGAGTGGAACGTTATTTTCGACGTGAATCGATCGCGGCAGTGCAAAGGCAGTTACGCGATTTTTTTTTTTGCGTATAACAAAACATGTCCACGAAATGTAGAAGACCAGAAAACTCGGATTTCTGAAGAAATATAAAAAATTCGGCGACCTAAGACTTTTTGTCCCCGAAACTGTTGCAAGGGCTGAATGAATGCATCAAATGTCATACGAACGGCTAGATGTATATATATATATATATATATATATATATGGAATGGGGGCGTGGGATGAGCCTCCACGTTGGCGCCTCTGGAAACGGTAGATGTAATATTAACATGAATAAATATTCGAGCTGTCAATCATCCCAATCCTGGTCGATCAAGAAACCTATATCTAGGTCTAAAAGGCCCTTTTCAGGGCCACCACTGAAGAAGACAAAAACGTTTCGAATTATGAGCATAAACATAGAAGGCTTAACATCTGTAAAAGAAATAATATTGTTAGCAGACATTACTAAATCAAATGACGTTGATGTACTTGCAATTCAAGAAACGCATAGAGCTAGGGATAAAAAAATAAAAGGTATGAAATTTGGTCGACAGGGCCCACAGTAAACACGGAAGTGCTCTCTTTGTTAGAAACGGAATAACCATAACGCGAGCAGATAAAAATGGTAATAATAATAACATCGAGATTATCACGGCCGAAATTGGAGGAGTTAAAATAATATCAGTTTACAACCCGCCTAGAGAGAAATTTGTATTCACCATTCCAGATTCTGACACACCAGATATGAGAATCATTATTGGTGACTTTAATCGCCATAGCGTCAATTGGGGATACGAAGAGAATGATGAAAATGGAGATTTGGTGGAAGACTGGGCCGAAAGAAATAACATAAGATTAATACACGCTTCCAAACTGCCACCGTCATTTAACAGCGGACGTTGGAAGCGAGGCTATAATCCTGATATTTTATTTGTCTCGGAGAAGATATTACACAAGTGCACAAAACAAGTGGCTGAACCTATTCCACACACCCAGCACAGACCTATAATTTGTGAAATAAATGCAGCAATCAAACCCATTATTGAAGAGAAACTGTAGTCACGTTATAATTTTAAAAAAGCTAATTGACCAAATTTCAAGAACGAAGTAGATCGGATGATAAGAAGCATACAACCAATACCTGTAAATTATGAACTCTTTGTTAATATTATCAAGAAAGTCTCCTCAAAAAAATCCATACCACGTGGCGCTCGTAAGGTCTATTGGTATGAAAAAATCTCTTCAAAAACAGTATATGGAATACTGTGAGAAATTTAATTCAAATCCTTTTGACAATGATACAATAGAATCGGGTGAAAATCTAATGACAGAAATATCTAAAGAACGTTGTAAAGATTGGTGTGAAGTCGTGGAAAACTTAGACTTTAGGAAGGATAGCCGCAAAGCATGGCAATTATTCAAGAAGTTAAATAATGAGAAAAATACTGAAGTAAACACGTCCAAAGTAACGGCTAATCAAGTGACTCACCATTTGTTAATTAATGGGAAAATAAATGTCCGAAAAAAAAGTAAAACCTATCAAAAGAGACCAAATATCTGAAGAAAATAACTTTGTCACCCCAATCACTGAAGAGCAGGTAAGAGAAGCTATCAAGAAATCAAAGAGTAGGAAAGCCGCTGGAGTTGACGGCTTATATACAGAACAATTAAAACAGCTAGGTGAAGAAGCAATATCCTGGCTGCAACAAATGTTCAATAACTGTATTATTAAATATTTCCAGACTATGGAGAAGAGCGCATGTCATAGCTATACGTAAACCTGGTAAAGATATTAATGACTCAAAGAATTACCGACCGGTGTCATTACTATGCCATCCATGCAAAATTTTTGAACGAATAGTTTTGAACGGTACGACTGAGAAAATTAATGCGAAGCTTATGAAACAGCAAGCTGGTTTTAGACCGGGAAGGTCGTGTACTGGTTAAGTTTTACAATTAACCCAACGTATAGAAGATGGATTCGAAAAAGGTAAGGTCACTAATCTTCATCGATCTTACTGCAGCGTTCGACACGGTCTGCCACCGTACACTCAAGTACAAAATTTATGAGTTAACGAAAGATTACAAGTTCACAGAAATAATATCAACGTTGTTGAAAGACAGACGCTTCTTTGTTACAATGAATAGTAAAAATAATACTTGGTGATGACAGAAAAACGGATTACCACAAGGTAGTGTCCTGTCACCGACTCTATTTAACATATTTACAAATGATGAACCAGTGGGAAATACAACGCAACACTTTTTGCATGCGGACCATCTTGCAGTAACAGCGCAACATAAAACCTTTGAAGAAGTGGAGGAAACGTTGAACCACATGGCAAATTAACTTAATGCATATTACGAGGAGAACTACTTGAAACCTAATCCAGTAAAAACACAAACGTGTGGTTTCCATCTTCGGAATCGACAGGCAAAGCGCCAGCTGAAAATTAACTGGAAAGGAACTAAATTACAGCATACGGATTATCCTAACTACCTATTGGACAGATCTCTAACTTATAAAAAACATTGCGAAATGACAAAGATGAAAGTGGCAACACGAACAAATCTAATACGCAAATTAACAGGCAGTAACTGGGGTGCAAACCCGCATGTGCTAAGAACATCTTCATTAGCACTTTGTTACTCTGTTGCGGAATACGCGTGCCCGGTATGGTGCCGCTCAGCTCATGTGAAAAAAATAGATAGAGCTCTAAATCAAGCATGCAGACTAATTACGGGTTGTTTACAACCAACACCCTTAGGAAAGTTATATGAGCTCAGCGGCATAGCTCCTCCGGATATAAGGAGAGAAGTGGCTGCCAAGAAAGAAAAAAGCAAAGTACTAAATGATAGTCGACATCCTCTACATAACTATAACGTATTAATAGATTCACGATTAAAGTCCAGACACATTAAGAACTGTTACAGAACTGGAAGGCACTGCCGAATTAGAAAGACACCAGATGTGGAATAGAAGGGAGGAAGAAAGAACGAAGAACTCCCAAGCGGGAATCTTTTAAAATACAGCCTCTGAAAAACAGTGAACAGATTAAGAAGTGGAACGGCTTGCACTAAACAAAATTAGAAGAAATGGGGCATGACAGATTATGACCAATGCACCTGCGGAGAACTACAGGATCATGCTCACTTATTTAACTGCCCTCTCGGTGGTAAATGTGAATATGATAGTTTATATAGCACCGTTGATGAAGGACTACTTAGATATCTGGAATTTTGGACTTCAATCAGACTATAACTTTTATCAATTTATCACACGATCGACCAGATACGCGAATAATAAATATATATGGAATGTACAAGACGTTTTTTGTAAGAACTGTGTTGTCTAAAAATATGCATTAAAAATACATTGCACGTTTTTACACAAGTGTACTTAATTTTTTTTACGTTTAACCGACATTAGTTAACATCTTATAATTAAAAATAATATTTAATCACACCTTTTATAGATATATAGACGAAGATTCCGTAAATTATGTTGAAAACTTCATAAGTTTTTATTAATATACTTTTTCAGCATAACTCATTTAATTTTACTTCGTATTTATTGATACATTTTTTTTTAAATGTACAAAAATGTTACGACATTATTTAAGTATAATAAAATATTCCTTTTTTAAAAATTTTGGGTACCTATATTACTAATTTAAACACGCCAGTCAACATGACCTTTTGTCTGCGGCAACGTTTAAAAAATAGTACGTCTATGGTTTTTTGATAAACTAAATTCTGATGAATGCGCGTGGAAAAATGGTAAAAAGTTTACGTGTAAAAAATCGATAATGCAGATAATTAGCTACATCGTATATTACAGTCCTAAGACTGGTCCATCGTTATCAGATAGCAAACACTTTCCCGACTATTCGTTGTTCATTTCAATTAGGTATAATTACTTAATACAGCATCTCCTGACAAAGTTGTCGCAAATGTTTCTTGCGCGCGGGTACGGTTTCCTCGTATTTTACTTTCGAAAAGACGAATTTAATTTCTGATACGATATTTTAGTTCTATCCCTCAAAGACTGTTCCTTTTACATCAAGCATTCTAAATTTTTGCCACGGTTTAAATTTTACATCGCTACCGTTCATCTTTAGATGTATAGATAAACTAAAGTGCGTTCGTTAAGCCGGTTTTTATTAAAATTTTTTATCGATTTTTATCGTTTTCAGTTTTACTTACGTCCTACTTCCATCCCGTCATATTTGAAAAACAAGTCTGAAGTTAATTTTTCTAAATTTTGGGAAATTCAATCCCGATTTTTTGGTTCATTTTATCTTTGTCTCGGTTAAAATAATTTTAACATATACGTTTTTCTTTTTTTTTTTTTTGATACAGCTTCTGAAAAGGATAGTCGCTTTATTTCTGCACTAAATAAGCAGTATTTATAATTAGCATAACACGAATAGCCCAATGACTAAAATTCGCTAATTATATTAATCTGTAACGACCAATTGATGAGGTTTAATACGTTTCAGCCTAATCCAAATCGGTAGACAAAAGTGCCGATGCCTCCGGATTCGGATGGTAAAAAAGCAGTTTCTGATGCTGTCGAGTACAGTAATATTAACTTCATTGACCCAATTAATCGGTAGATCTGCATATGGAGTGCCTCATTTCGTTCAAACTAACGAGCATTAGTGATCAGCCGAAGAAATTTATTTTGAGCTGTTTGAAGTACTGTTCGATTCGATACTTCAGTACATCCCCCTAATATTGGACGTATAATTAGGAGCTTGTTCCCTAGCTTCATTTCAGAGCGATGTCTTCATTTCAGAGCGATGTCTAGTGAGCCAGTACATTTGACGTATTTTACTTCATATTTGGTGATCAATATGTATTTTCCATGGCAATTTGGAATTCATACGCATACCTGAGTATATCGCAGAATTTGCAACTGGAACTTGCCGGTTATTAATGTGGACAACATAACACGGATCCCACTTGCGTAAAACAAAAGTGTCATGAACAGATTTCTGTTAATTTAGCTGAATTTTCCAATCCTTCTTCTTTTCTGCTATATGATCCGGAGTACGCTGCAGATTATCATTTGCTACAACTCTCGAATGACTGCATGCTAAGATGGTCATCAAAAAATTGCAGTTGTTCATGTCCGCTGTATACAATAAGTACAAGATAGGTCCTAAGACCTTAGGGAACCCCTGATTGTATCGGACGAACAGTTGACGTAGTTTCTTCATATTATATGCAAAATTCACGATGGGATAAATACGATTGTAGAATATTACATACGTTTGTTGGACGATCACTAATAATACTATTTTCATTGAAATTACTTCTTCAAGCTATAAATATGAAAAACTAAGACCGCAGTGCAGATAAAATCCAAATTTATCATTTACGAATTGCTTCAGAGAACCCAATTCCAAGAAAGAAATATCGACCATTACATACTGTATAGAAGATGGATAGTTTTATTGTTTTTTTTTTTAAATTTATTTAAAGCGGCGCCATGTACTGCTACTGTGGCCAGAGACACCGCTTATGATATTTATATTAGGGGAACGAGTTTAGTACGTTTCAAAAATTGGAAGGTGTGATCGATCAAATAGTGGATGAGAATGAAGAAGGTCGGGTTATGTGATAAGATTGAAAGATAGGACACTCATAGAGAATATGAACAACAGTTGCAGCTTGCTGGCCACAATAACAGCACATGGGGCGTCCCTTCGATCGAGGATATATTTGTGTGTAAGAGCTGTATACCCGATGCGGAGCCGGGTAAGAACTACTTCTTCACGGCGTGATGGTTGTATCGACGTTTTCCAGGGAGTTGTGTCTGATTTGATGTAGCTTATTCGTGGTAGTAGTATCTATCCATACTTTCCTCCACGTATCCCCGAATAGATGCTTTATATGACTAATAACATCCACTGCAGGAACAGCAACCGATGGAGTTGGAAACATAGTTGATGCCTGTTTCGCTGCTTTGTCAGCTATTTTGTTGTAGGTGATGTCTGAATGACTCGGAATCCAGCAGAAGGTTACCTTTAGGTTGGATCTATAAACGGTAGCGTGAATTTCTTGACTTACAGGATGGTATTTTGTTTTAATTAGTTGGTGATCGTTGATATATAGCTGTAAGTGAGTCTGCATTACAATATTTGAATATTTCATTTGTATTGCTTCTTGTACGGCTAATTTTAGCGCAATTAGTTCCGCAGACAGAACAGAGAAGCCACACGGTAAAGTGTATTTGATGACCTCGCCATCGTGGACGACAGAACATCCAGTTCCTTCCCTCGATTTGGATGCGTCAGTGTAGAATTTTTTAAACGATGTGTAAGCTAACAGCAGCCTGTACGCAGGCTTGAGATATTATTTGTACAGATTTTTTGTTATATTTTATTAGCGTGGTATCGGTACGAATGTTTGGTAAAATTGCAGGCGGCAGTAGAGGTATTTTGTAAAAAAACAATGTTATTCGGAATGTCGATATGTCTTTTCGACAGAATTTGACGAATTGTTTGATGAAGGAGTACCGATGGTAGAGGATGGTTATTTATTGATTTAATTTCACCCGATCCGAATAATCTGTGTCTGCGCTGAAGATGGACGAAGAATTTTGATAGCAAATATTCTCGACGGAGATTCAATGGCCATTCGCCCGCTTCGCACAGCATACTAATGGTAGGGCTTGTACGAAATGCTCCCAGCGCTATTCTTACCGCCGAATGATGCACGAGTCCAGTGTGGCTAAGACTGAACGCTTCGCTGTATCGTAGATAGGTACACCATAATCCAGCGATGTCCGTATAACAGCACGATAAATTTTTAACAAGGTTGTTCTGTCTGCTCCATATGATGTGTGTGAAAGCTTTCTCAAATGTTTTTTTTTAATAACTCAAAAACTACTAGAACAAAATTTTTTAATGAAATTTTATTTAAAAATAAGAAAACGAGAGATTAGGGTGGAACAGATGACCACCATTTGCTATTCAATCTTTTTACAAAATTTTCCAAGACTTTTTCGAGCATACTTCGCTGAATTTTTTTAAAAATCCGAGTTTTCACAGATCTCGTAGGCGTGTTTTTTTTTATTTTCAAACTGAGAGCGGTTGTAAATGTTTAGAAGACCACAATTACTTGACGTTTTCAAAATTTTGGGAAATGTCCGGCTGTGTGCGCATCCGTTTATCGATGTTTTTTATCATCGTTATTCTGTGAAAGACTGGAGTTATTTATTAAACTAGCGGTTGTTTTTACGTTAACTTATTTCTTTCCCCTCGGGGCAGGTAACCAAGTTGACATTCAACTGGTTCCATCCGATTTGTCGAAATTTGGATGTTTGAAAATTTCTACGATTTCCATTTAGCTATAGCAGAAATAAGGTTGTACAAAGACAATGCATTTCAAGTATTTTTACAAAATCTAAATACAACGGATAATTCCCTTTGGAGAACTACCAAACACATCCTAAAGGAGCATACTGTGACTTCACCTTTACGAAATCAATCTGGAGCATGGATAAAAAGTGACGCCGACAAGGCTCAGTATTTTGCTGAACACCTAGTTAAAGTTTTTTCACTGAACACAGACATTGAGGATAAACAATTTACTGAACACGTGTATAATTACTTGAACACCCCACTACAGCTTTCTCTTCCTACACGTTCCTTTTCACCAGCAGAAGTAGAGCAGGAGTTAAAACGACTGCCTACTCGTAAAGCTCCAGGTCATGATTTGATCACAGGAGATATATTAAAACATATTCCACGGAATACAATTTTACAACTTACGTACCTATTTAATGCCATTGTTCGTCTCTCTTCTTTCCCCGAGGCATGGAAGAAATCCACCATAATCATGGTTCCTAAACCGAATAAACCTACTTCTGTTGTAACATCATATAGGCCAATCAGTCTTCTGTGTATATTATCAAAAGTCTTCGAAAAATTAGTACTGCGTAGAATTTCTGCAACCTTAGAAAAAGTAGATTTGATCCCTGCCCACCAGTTTGGTTTCCGTAAAACTCATTCTACTATACATCAATGTCACCGGGTTGTCGATGCTATTTCCTCCTGTTTCCAAACAGGGCGATACTGTCCTGCTGTCTTCTTAGATGTGTCGCAGGCCTTTGATAGAATGTGGCATCAGGGCCTGCTATATAAACTTAAAAAGTTCTTACCAGCGGATTATTTCTTGTTGATCAAATCCTACTTGGAAAACAGGACATTTCGTGTACGATACAACTCTGAATACTCTGTTTGGTATCCAGTACAAGCATCTGTGCCGCAAGGAAGTATTCTGGAACCTACTTTATATACGATATTCACAGCCGATATGCCTACAACGTCTTACACATCGATATTCACCTTCGCTGATGACACCTTGATTATAGCCGCCGATGAAAGCCCGGTAGTTGCATCCCATTCTATTCAACTTCACCTACAAGAAATGGGAAAGTGGTGCACTAAATGGAAAATCAAGATAAATACCGATAAATCGGCAAATGTAACTTTTACATTACGGAGAGGTTCCTGTCCTCCAGTTTACTATGAACAGCAACAAATTACTCAAACTGATACTGTAAAGTACCTCGACCTTATTATGGACTCCGCATATATTGCAGCTTAGAAAAAACTTAGATATCTCATTTCGGCTATTATATTGTATTATAGGAAGAAAAGCCAAAACTTCATTAAATAATAAATTGCTGATCTACAACGCACTTCTAGCGGCGAAATGGAAGTATGGAATTGAACTATGGGGCTCGGCAACAAGTAGTAACGTCAAACGTATACAACAATTTCAGTCGAAAGCTCTAAGAGCAATATGTGACGCTCCTTATTATGTCAGCAATGATACTCTACATCACGACCTGCAAGTGCCTACAGTTACACAAATTTATCAGTATAAATATCAACAATTTTTCGGTAAATGTTCCAGTCACTCAAACCCCCAAATTCGGCGAATCTACATGCCAACACTTCCAGATAATCATCCTGTTCGAAGGCTAAAACGACAAATGCTCCGGGACGTACTTTCAACTATTGAAAAATGATGTCATATAGATCAAGACATTGCTGCTGAGGCAAAATTTTAAACTGGCCGGCTGTTTATTGTAACAGCGGCTGTATGTTAATGTATTTGTATATAATTTTTTTTTTATTTAACTGAACTCATGTTCTTATTGTTAAATTGTACAGGTGCACATTAAAAATAAAAAAAAAAAAAAGCTATATTTATCTATTTTTGAGAGCATTTCAAAATGATTAAATTGTATTTCGTGATTCCCAGGACATTGATGCGAAGCCATTGCGCACATGTATCTTCTTCTTATGTTTATTACAGTTTGCTTTGTGTTCCTTTAATCTCCGATTGATGCTTCTACCAGTCTGTCCAATGTAGCTGAATTCACACGAGCGAAGAATTTTGTATCATCCGCAACACGCCCTTTGGGAAGTGAATCCTCGACGCCGAGTAAATTATGCTTTATGTTTTTACATTTGCCAAACACCGGTGTAACTTTGTTTTGTCGTAAAATTCTGTCTATTCTGTCTGCGGCGTCTTTTATATAAACACTACGTTGACTACGACTCTTCATTGTTAATGAATTTCCTTTTTTTTAGTTACGAATTTTTAACCAGTGAAACATATTTCTTCTGGTCAAAATAGAATCTTTTATCATCTCAATTTATTTCTTTAATCGTCCGAAATTCAAAAGCGTATTTAATTTTAAGTTTTCACGCACTCGTTAAAATTGTAAATATTTGAATTAATTACGTTTCAAGAAAAAAAAAAGTATATGGTTTTAATTTTTTACATTATTTATAAGTTAATCCGGTTTCAATTTTTTACGTTATTTATAAGTTAACCCTTTCAGTCACAATGTCCACTATATGGGACATGCAATTTTTAGTCCCAATTTTAAAAATATTTATTTAATACCTTGAAAATTATCTAAGGTTCACCCAAGAAGCAGTATTGTATAATAAACACCCTGATAAAATTTATAATTTAATATTAAGAGTTTATAATGTATGACTGAAAGGGTTAAAATACTTCATGAAGAATAGGTTTGTTATTAGAATCAAAATATATAAAAATCAATTCCACTTTTCGTTGTAGTTTTATAACTCAAGTACGGGCTCACCTATCCAAACCAAATGTTTAGGCTTTGTTCGGACTATTTAGTAGATGGTTTACGTGAAGTTTGCACAAAATCGGTCGAGCGGTTCTTCATTTATCACATTTTTTGTAAAATTCAATAAATGGTGTGGTATACGGTCGATGCACCTTAGTATTCTACTGAGAAAATTGCATCATAAATGGCGAGTACGTACTATTATTTCCTGTTGTTAGTTCGAAAGGAATGAATGAATTTTGTCAAATTGAAACTTTTTCAGTGTTGACAGTACAAGCATGTTGTTATGTCATTCATGCGGTCCTTTCATTTTGGACGTGCTTCGATTAAAGCAAATTTTTGTGTTTATATTATTGTTGAGTGTATCTGCTATGGAAAAAGTTCTGCGATTAACGTCAATTATTTTATGGGATGAGTGTACAATGGCGAATAAAAAATCACTAGAAGCATTTAATCGAACAATGCAAAATTTACGTGGTAATCAACAGCTTTTTGGTGGTGCTTTGATATTACTGTCAGGGGATTTTCGTCAAACATTGCCTGTCATTCCTCGATCAACTCCTGCTGATGAAATAAATGCCTGTTTCAAGTCATCAGTTCTTTGGAGATATGTACAAAAATTGACACTGAACATTAATATGCGTATTCACCTACAAAATGATCCAGCTGCCCATGAGTTTTCAAAACAATTGTTAGAAATTGGTGATAGCAACATACAAATCGACAGTACCAATGGATTCAATTTTGTACAATTGCGCAATCGATATCTTCAGAATTACAAAAATCATGATTGGTTGAGAGAACGCGCCATTTTAACACCGAAGAACATTCATATCAATGCCATTAATTTTCAAATTCAAGCGAAACTGGCAGGTGTAGTCACGACATATAAATCAATTGACAGTGTTATGAATCAAGATGGGGCAATGAATTTCCAATTGAATTTTTAAATTCATTGGAACTGGCTGGTATGCCACGGCATTGCTTAAATCTGAAAGTTGGTTCTTTGATTATGTTATTGCGAAATATTAATCTACCAAAACTGTGTAATGGCACCAGAATGGCAGTGAAAAAGTTAGTGCCAAATTTGATTGAAGCTATGATCTTAACTGCTAAATCAAAGGAGAAGTTTGTTTGATACCGCGTATCCCTATGATTCTAACTGATATGACATTTGAGTTCAAACGATTACAATATCCTGTGCGTTTATCATTTGCGATGTCCATCAACAAGGCCCAAGGGACAGGACACTTCACGTTTTGTGGTGTGAATTTAGAGGAATCATGTTTTTCACACGGCCAACTTTATGTTGTCTGTTCCAGAGTCGGTACCCCCAGCTTTTTGTTTATTCATGCCCAAAATTAAAAAACAAAAAATATTGTTTATCCAAATGTTTTGGATTAAATTTTAATCAATAAACTATTTTTTTGTTTGAATAAATGAATTTGATGTTCCAATTAAATTTTTTTATTATTTCACTTTATACGTAGCGAAGCACATACCGGGCCGCTAGTATTTATATAATTTCGAATTTGTCTATCGTTTCCAATACGTCATTAATTCGTGTAGCCATTACAGTTAGCGAGAAATAAACGAGAGCCCGCTTACTGTTTTGTTTCTTACAGAGTCAGTCACTAAGAGACGTCAACAACTAAAACTGCAACTCTTCAAAGGTTCTAAAACGATTATTTCTGCGAACGTATTTTATACATCGCGAATTTGAAAGTTATCTAATTTTTCTTAAAAAAAAAAACATATTTCGCGTAGCTGTATAAAAACGAATTAAAATATTATCTATCTTTGGATAAGTGGTTCGCGTTTGTGTTTATCGTGTTCATTTATCTATTATACGCGCCCAGATTAGTTTAAACGAAATAATTCGAAACGCCAATAGGCGGTATATTCTTATCGGTAAACAATCCGTAAATTATTTATGTCGCTATCTCGGTCACCGCTACGCAACCGTAAACCAGTCGTAAGTCAACGCATGTTGTTGCTGCTGCTGATGTGGACAACATACCATCAACATCACTATATACTTCCCAATCAGGTGATAAAATTCCATGTATAAACGATATTACTAACCATACTAATACTAAAAATGTTAAAAACTGTGATAATGTAACGTTACATAACCTTCACAATAATAAACCACTAATAACACGGGTGAGGGCAGGCTCGCATGAAACGAAACCTGTTTACACAAATATTCTGTCGCCTATTACAACGGAGGAAAATTACCCACTACAAGAAACAATGCTAACTGAAATCGAGCAAAAAAAAGATCACAGCTGGCAAGTGATCAAAAATAACAGAAAAAGACAGAGAGAACATGTTAGAAGCATCTCATCTGAACAACTTAAAAAAAATATATCCAAGCGTAATAATAACAGATATGCTTGTTTGGAAACTTATGACAATAGCATTAAGGAAGATGCAGATCTCAAAAAAGAACTAAAACCACCTGCTATAACGGTCTACGGGGTTGTAGATTATGCTAAAATGATGAAAGATATCACAAGCGTTATTGCAACAAATGATATACATTGTAGATCTCTAACTGATAACCGAGTAGAAGTCAAATCAAATGGCATTGAAAGTTACCGCACCATAAACAAATATTTAAGAGGCGAAGGAATAGAGCACCACACATACCAGATTAAATCTGATGCTTTCGAGTGGTAATTCGACATTTACACTACTCTGTGGATGTAAAACTCATTAAAGCTGCCCTTGAAAAACAGGGGCATAAAGTTAGGCACGTGACTAATATCAAACATAGGGTAAGCAAACAACCTTTACCATTATTTTTTTGTAGATCTGGAGCCCCAGGAAAATTATCCCGATATATATAAAATTCAAACGTTACTTCATACGAAAGTGAAAATGGAATCTCCACGGAAAAAGAATGTTATTTCGCAGTGTTTTCGTTGTCAAAGATGCGGACACGCAAAAACTTATTGTAACAGGCCTTTTGCAAGTGTGAAATGCGGTAAAAATCATCCATCAACATGTTGCGATAAAAACCAGAATTAATCACCAAAATGTGTCAACTGCGATGGAGACCACCCATCAAGTTATAAAGGATGTGCTGTCTATAAAAAAATTTCAAGATATCAGAAATAAAGAGCAATACACAACGAAAAAAACCAGAAACCATTTAAACCAACACAAATGTAGTCACTTGCCTTCTGAATCCAACCAGTTTGGCGATACGGCTGCTAATTATGGGGCTGTGCCAAGAAAAGTAATATTGCTATTTTTCAGAGAGTTCAAAACAAAATCCTTCGGACTATTGTCGACGCTCCGTGGTATATAACAAATCTTACACTACACGAAGATCTCAAAGTGAAAACTGTAAAGGAAGAAATAGCAACAGTTGCTGAAAAAACCACCCTAAACATATGGCGATCTTCTTACTAGACAACTCACTCGTTATCCACTGACTCAATAGAACGAAGCCACTGGATTTAATATGAACACTATTAAATATGTAAAATTATATTTAAGTGCCCATCCATCACTGAATGGGATGCTTCTCATGTCACATTATTCATAAATAATCATAAAACTTACTAAATAGCATTAGCTAGGTGTAAATTAGCAATTTAATAAATAAATAAAAAAATATTCATTTCAATCGATTCGTTTTAATTGTTAATACGTTTCTAACTACTCACTGGAGATATTTATCGTCGGAAAAGATTCATTTCGGTTACTATTACGTAATACCAAAAATCGACAAATGCATATTTCGCACGATGTGACAACTTTTAAAGAAAAATGTTCCCCAATAACATTCTCGCAAATTGATAAAAGTCACGTCAGTATTAAGACTAAGTTGTAGTGTGTAAATATCATGATCGACATTCAACAATTCCGAAGCTTAAAAATGAGAATTATACTCTCAACAGCGGAAGAAGATATTTATACGAATTAAAGAAACATTACAAATGAACGCCTTTTGCAATAATTCAGTATAATAGATGTAATCAGCAACGATATTACAAATAAATCATGATCTAACATTATTTGTAAAATGTGGAATGTAGTGTGATTCCTATTAAAATAAACAAAAAAGAAATTAAAATCACTAAAAGTTTTTTCTTTATGAAAAATTAGAAAGCTTTTCTTTCGGCTGTTAGGCCATTATCAAGTGAATATTTAAAATTATAAAAAATATAAAATGAATAAATATTAATTTAAAATTACAATTAGCAAAAAATCAACAAAATGAAGATTAATATTAATAAAACAATTGTGATTTTTCAATAAAGAAAATACTTTTAGGGAATTTAACTTATTTTTTTTTTTTGTTTATTCCAACATTGTTGTTATTCACGCAATGAAAATAACGTAAACGGACAACAAAAAAAATTGACATCATAAATTAATATAAATGTGACCGAAATTTCAGGTGAAAATTGTCAAATTGATTTTATAAAGAACGTAATCGAAAACAATAAAAATCAATGCGAACGTAATCGAAACGACAAAAATCACACAAATTAACTGCGAATTGTTCATTATCTGTGACTAATTGTTGCCCTTATTACATCGTTACTATTATGTAGATAGGAAGACCAAAATAAAAAATTACTTTTAACATAAATTTCAACGAAAATTCGATTTTTTTTCTATTTACACTTCCGGATGATGCACGATTGCCCCACTTGTTCATGGAAAAAAATGTTGAGCTCTAAGATTAGATCATTGATGTATATCTATACACATATAAATTTCTTAATCGTATTACAGACGCGCTTGATATTAATCGAATATCCTCCCATCCATAATTAACGGTTTTGTATAGGAGTGCATTGTGGATATAATTCATTGTCTGATCTCCTAGTTGACAGTCACAGAATGAATCACACAACTTTGAGAATGTATGATCACCACGTGCATGGTAAGTTTACACGTGATTCTGACGTAATCTGATTTTCCGCTCTAGGTCAAAATTTAATGGCCCTGCAGATGTACCCATCGTTATATTTCGATCTGGGATCTATTAGTTCCATTATTCCTTCCAAAGCTGCAACTAAGTAAAAATTCTTTATTTCACCGGTGTTGATTTAGTTCCATCAGTAATTATGCTTAATGCCGCGTTTAATTACCGT